>JAYJMB010041757.1:0-32083 GCA_036873735.1 Pouteria campechiana
CCACATGTAATTTAAAATTCTTATTCACCTATTAATTATTAATTAACATATATCCTCATCATCCTCACATTAATATATATATTTCATCCATTTATATAATTTTCTTGATAATAAACTTCCTCAAAAATTAAATTTTATAGTATGCTGCATTGTAAAAGTTTCTAAAATTTTACAATAGTGAACATTTACATTTTTGAAATTTCCAGGGCCTTACAAGAGATTACCTTAGAATTACCTCTATCTCACTTCTAAGCACTTCTGAGCACTTCTACAAGCCTCAGAACCTCTTCAACAAGCATCAAAACCTATTTAGAACCATCTTTATTGCACTTCTGAGAGCCTTAGAAACCACCTCGGAACTTTAGAAATCACTTTTGTACTTCTTCAGAAATTACAGTTGCTCTTCTGATAACTTCATAAAACCATTCTGTCAACCACTATTGCAATTTTTAGAACCTCAAAAACACACTCAGAACTCTTCAGAAATTCTATTGTCTTCTGCTACACTTCAAGAACTCTTCAAAAACCATTCAGAATCTATTCAGCAACTCTTTAAAAGCTTCTGTTGTACTTTTGATGTGATTCAAAACTCATTCATAACCATTGCTTCACATCAAAACCCCTTCAGCAACTCTACACACTTATGAAGAGTAGGCTACTTTAGAAATTCTGAGATCACCAAACCCTTAGAAGCTCTTCAAAACTTCTGACAATTAAACTATTTAGAAATTCTAAGTTTTGAGAATTTCAACCACATCAAAAATACACTTCTAACGATGGCTAACTCATTTAAATTGACTAAATATGATGCCTTTTGCATATTTTCAATAGTTTTACACTTGAAATAGAAACTAACTCCATTAATGCAATATTTAAGAAAAACTAGTGAACTTACATCAATTAAGGATCCAAAATATGAGCTTATCAACATGTTCCCATTGGATGGTGGGAATGGACCTATGAAATTGATTCCCTATGCATCAAATAGTTCAACCACAAGATCACCTATGAGTGGCATCTCTTCTCTTTTCCCAATGTTACCTGTTCTCTGGCACCTATCACACATTACACAAAAGGCATGAGCATTCTCGAAAATAGTTGGCAAGTAGAAACTAAATTGGAAAATTTTGGGAGCAGTCTTCTTCCATCTAAAATGCCGTCCATAGCTGAATATGTGACAATGTCTCAAAATGCTTTGTTGTTGATCCTTAGGTACACAACATCTAATGATCTAATTTGAATATAGTTTGAACAAAATTGGATCATCCCAAAAGTAGTATTTTGCTATAGATAGCAATCTCCCCTTCCTTGCGAATTCAACATAGGATTGAAAACTCCCTTAACCAAATAATTAATAATATCAGCATAAAAAGGTTAACTTCCCTTTACAAAAAATAGTTGCTCATCAGAAAAAATCTAATTGATGGGAGTGTTCTTTTTGTCTTCTCCTGCTCACAATCAGTCCCTTCCACCAACCTGCACAGATGATTAGCTATAGCATTTTCACTTCCTTTCTTATCCTTGATTTTTAGATCAAATTCTTGTTGCAATAAGATCCACCTGATCAACCTAGGCTTGTCATCTTTCTTAGTCAGTAAATATTTCAATGCAACATGGTTAGAATAAATAATTACCTTAGAACCAATCAAATAAGAGTAAAACTTTTCTAAAGCAAACATAATTGCAAGCAATTCTTTTCAGTGGTAGAATAATTCAATTATGTTTCATTCAAAGTTCTGCTTGCATAATGAATCACATGAGGCAATTTGTCTATTCTTTATCATAAAACAGTACCAATGGCCAAATCAGATGCATAACATATAAGTTTAAAAGGACAGGACTAATCAAGAATTGCTAAAATAGAAGTAGAAGTTAATTTTTCTTTCAAAGTATTGAAGGCAATAAGGTACTCATCATCAAAATAGAAAGTCACATCTTTAACCAACAGGTTATAAAGCGGTTTAGAAATTTTTGAAAAGTCCTTATGAACCATCTGTAAAAACCTACATGTCTAAGAAAACTTCTAACTCCCTTGACTAAAGTTTAGGAAGATAACTTGGTAATCAAATAAATTTTTTCCTTATCCACTTCAATACCTTTACTAGAGACAATGTGTCCCCACACAATTCTTTGCTTAAGTAAGAAATGGTACCTCTCCCAACTTAATGTCAAATTCATTTCAATACACCTTTTATACACCAATCTCAAGTGATCAAGGCAGTCATCAAATGAATCACCAAAGATAGAAAAATCATCCATGAATACCTTCATAAACCATTCAATCATATCAGAAAAAATGGACATCCTACCTTTGAAAGGTTGTAGGGGTATTGCACAAACCAAAAGGCATTCTCCAATAAGCAAAAATTCCAAATGGGTAGGTGAAAGTAGTTTTCTCTTGATCTTCTAGAGTAACGGGAACCTAATTATAACTTGAAAAGCCATCTAGAAAACAATACTAAGTATGAATTATCAATCTTTCAAGCATCTGCTCAATGAAAGGGACAAGAAAATGGTCCTTTATGATGGTAACATTAAGTTTTCTATGTAGAACAATCACCTGGGTTTGAAGATCCTCATAACCTAGATCATGTATTCAAACTTAAGAAAGCAATCTATGGTTTAAAATATCCACCTAGAGCTTAGTATGAAAGGTTAAGCAAATTTCTCATTGAGAAAGGGTTTTCAAGAGGCAAAGTTGATACTACACTCTTCATTAAGCATGTAATAAAAGATATTCTTATAGTTCAAGTATGTTTTGATGATTTAGTATTTGTTGCAACTAATGAAAATCTTTGCAAAGAATTTTCTAAGACAATGCAGGGAGAATTTGAAATGAGCTTGATGGGTGAACATAACTTTTTGGGATTGCAAATTAAGCAGATGAAAGAAGGAATCTTCTTTCACCAAGACAAATAAACAAAGAATTGCTAAAGAAATTCAACATTGAAGATGGAAAAAGGTATGGGACGCCAATGAGTACTTTAATAAAAATGGACAAAGATGAAAGAGGTAAGTCTATTTGCCAAAAACTTTATAGAAGCATGATAGGATCTCTGCTATATTTAACTGCTAGTAGACCTGACATAATGTTTAGTGTATGTATGTGTGCTAGATTCCAATCAGAACTAAAAGAGTCACATCTTATTGCTATAAAAGAATATTTAGATATCTTTTAGATATACCTAATCTTGGATTATGGTATCCAAAAATTTTAGATTTTAATTTAATAGGTTACTCAGATGCAGATTTTGCTGGATATAAATTAGATAGAAACAGTATGTCAGGATCTTGCTAATTTCTTGGAAGCATGATTATCTCACAGTTTTCTAAGAAATAAGCATCAATTACATTATCAACTGCTGAAGCTAAATATGTAGCAGCAGGTAGTTATTGTGCATAGATCCTATGGATGAAACTGCAATTAAAAGACTTTGGCCTTAACTTTGTTGATATATTTATCAGATGTGACAACAATAGTGCTATAACCTTAACTAAGAATCCAGCTCTACATTCTAGAACTAATCCTATAGAAATCAGGCATCATTATTTTAAGAACCATGTTCAAAACCATGACATTAGCTTAAAATTTGTCCCAATAGAAAATCAGCTAGCAGATATTTTCACAAAACCATTACCAGAAGAAAGATTTAACATGATTAGAAGAGCACTAAGCATCTAGATCCTAATGCATAAAATGCTTAATTTATTAAACAAATTAGCCATTCTATGTTCTCATAAAATAAAATAATTGCAAATCTATCATTTTATTTCAGAAATATAATGATAAATATTTAATTGTCCATCTTAATAATAATTCTTAAATGAAAATGAATTATTAACCAAAACTTCAAAAAATCAATTTACAAAGTTTTGAAGTTAAAGTCAGATTTTGGACTTCAAAATCTCGAAGACCCAAAACAAAAGTCTCTGAAGACGCAAACAAAAATCTCCAAAGGCCAAAACAAAAGCATTCAAAGATTGATAAAGGCCTCCAAAGCAATGCTTCAGAATATCCAAAACCCCAAGTCAAATCATTTTCTCCAAAGCACATCTTTAGGAGCATCCAAAGCCAAAACACTTTAGTGTTTTGGAGATCTTTATAAACCAATCCAAAAGCATAAAATTCATTCAAAATCTCTTTGAAAATCTAAACCCTTCTTCTCTGAACTCTCGAAATCCTCATTTCACAGAAGACGATCCATCTTACTACTTCTTTTAAATCTAAGTCTCATTTCTCTCCATCTACCTTCTTGCCTTCTCCAACTTCACTCTAGATATATAAAAAAATATGAGGACAGGAGGACAATAAAAGGAAAAATCTTCAATTTTAGCGCCTTTGGAATGAAATTTGAAGTATCTGAATGGTTAAAATACTAAGGCTGGGATGCCTATGTGAGTCATAGAGACAGTTTATATTCGAGAAAGTTTGAGAAATTGTTTCAATCTCTCTGATGAAGAAGAGGAGATTGTATGGCCTTCAAGAGCAATGTTGTTTTCAGACTTAGCAGAAACTGATATAGATGAAAAGGAAAATTATTTGCATACTAGTCACTTGAATGCAAATCTTAAGCAAGCATATCTCATTATTATGTACAATATATATCCTAGAAGATGAGTTACAGGAGATATATCGGAGAAAGATGCCAGAATCATATGGGCATTAAAGAATAGAAGAAAATTAAATATGGCCAGACTGATGATAGACCATATACACTTGTTCAAGAGCACCACAAGGTTTCCTTTACCTTATGACATGGCTATAACCAAGCTTAAGCAGGAGTATATGTCTCAAATGAGAATGAAGAGATTCTAAGGAACATAAACAAATTGGATGAAAAAGCTCTAAAGAAAATGGGCTTTCAGCATACTATGGAGGGTTGAATCTCTGAAAGACTAAGAAGAGCAACTCGGTTGAAAGGACCAGACCTGATGAAAGTCCATAAAGAGAAAATGATATCATTGTTACAGAATAGGCTACTGAACAAGGACAAGAACTCTCCTTACATGAAGAAAAAGAGATAATTGAAAGATAAGAGTTCATCTGTCCATCAGTAGAAGGAATAGAGGAATTCTATAGCAGAGAGGAACAAGTAGAAGCTGAGAGAATAGAATAACTTCCAAGAGAAGAACAAAGAATAGACATTGAAGATATTGTAGAAGAAATTTTGAGAAAAGATGTACATGAAGATACAACAGCAGCAGAAATACCTTCACAGCCCCCCATTAGAACCCCTTCACCCATTAGACCTTCTCACACTGATCAACCATCCATCTCATCAATTCCCACTCCACAACCTATTTCAAAGGACTTAGAGGATAGAATAACCATGGTTGAATACTTTCTATCTACTCTATCCCTTCAAATGAATAGAATAGATAATATTCCTAGCACTGCTATGTCTTCCATGATTCTTAGAGCTGATAAGATTGACCAAAGACTTGATTCTCTACAAGCTTTAGCAGAATCATTTAGTGGTCAAACTTGTCATCCACAATCTACACCAGCTCATCCTCATTTCTCTCCACCTCCAACTCATTTTTCTTCACCTTGACATCATTTCTATCCACCCAGACCAAAGTCTCCCATGACAGTGATGTCTTTACTCTCAATGTCTCCACATCCATCATTACCCACAATTCCAAAGGTTAATCAATCTGTGGATCAACCTACCTACTAAACTTTCATCATTCCATACATTACCTTTCCATAAACACAAACTTCTCCTCCATCACCACCACCATCAGTTCCAACCATAGAAGATAACACTCACACATCCTTGTATTATATCTGGATTCCATCAGGATACAAAAATCCCATGGATTTATTGATGGAAAATATCAGAGCAGGAATATTTTTGCTTGAAAGAATTGAGAAAATGTCACCAGAATGGAACCCCCCTATAAATCGTCCACCACAAAGTTCTCCACAAAGAAAAGTTGTTGATGATAATCCTGATTTTCTCCTTCGCATATCTAATCCAATCAGGATGACAGAGTAAGAGTTTAGGATCAGGTCAGAAATCAACTTTGAAGTTGTTAGAATGTTTCTTTCTCAAAATATTCATCTAGCTCATCAAGAATATCTATTTCCTAAACTTGAAAATTCGAACATTCTTCATAGGATTCTACTTCTTGTTGATCCTCCTTTTACTCCAAAGAACCTCAAAATTAACATCCCTGATAGGGAGTCAATTCTTTAAAATTACGCTGAGAAACTCCAAATGCTTCCAATGTCAAAAACTCCAAGAAAAGAGTTTCCATCTCCATCAGGTCCTCATAAATTCTTTATTCTCATCAAGGAAGAATTCACTTTCTACAATAATGCCAACCTAGAGGCCATTGTTGATAATATGCCTCTCTCATATCCTCAAATGGATGATCCTTCTCTCTAAGATAGAATAAGGCAAATACAATCTCCATTAGGGTGTCAACCTCTTCCACCACCTTCTTCACCTACTTCAATAGCCAAAACTCCCAAAAAATCACCTCCTTCCACTACCAAAACCAAAAAACCATGTGCTGTCTTAAAACCAAAACCAGCCCCAAAACCAAAATAAAAACCAATTCCCAAACCAAAACCATCACCTTTTTCATCTCATCCATCCACCTCTAAACCAAAAAGGAAGCCTAGAATTCCACCTCTCAAAGAGCACAAGAAGGCTCCTTTTGAGAGAATCATTATGTACCATCAGGAGTATCAAGATTGGATGAATTCAAACACAAAAAAATCTCTTGAAAGGGCTTCCTGTTATCTTTCCTGAACTGCTGGATCCAACATTTTGAGAGAGAATTGATCTCATCTATGTTCATGACTGTGGAACCATTGCATACACACATGAACCTCTTGTAGCAGTTCTAAAGAATCCGTTTTTCATTACTCCACCTCCACCAAAAAGGGCTAAAACATCCAAGCCTTCTCCCACCCCATCTTCCTCTGAACCCAAGCCACCTTTGCCACTTCTTCAACATGTATTTTTCAAGATCTACTAGAGAAAACCCAAACCACCTAAATAGCTCTACTGCATTTTACATTTTGTTCTTAGATGTAATTTCTTTTGTATTTTCTCTGATGTATCTACATTGTATCTGAAATTTTGAAAAGTTCAATATATATGCATTTTTTCTTTCACATGATTATATATAACTCTTGATGATTATTTCCATATTTTTGATTATGATAAAAGGGAGACAAAATGTGATAATTTAACATAAACTAAAATGATATATGCAAAGAATGAAAATTTCTATTACATGAAATTTAGCTCAAATAATATCCATGAACTTAGGAGGAGCTGCACTAATTTTGTCAATTAAAATTTTTCTAAAATATCGACAAAATAAGTTGCTTTAAATTTATTATTAAACAATTTTTGAAAGGTATATTATTCACTATTTTATCATTATCAAAAAGGGGGAGAATTTTGAACCATGCTAACTAGATTGATTTGATGACGAACATTCTTAACCAAGCATGTTTTGATGATGATCAACGACATGAGTGAAATATTAAGGTACTAACAATTTATTCTCAAGAATGTTGCAGAAATATTAACTCACTCTCAACTTGAGAATAACCTTTATGATGACAAAAGGAAGACACAAAGTAACTGCTCTTTCAAAATTAAGTATATAAATTTCTCATATACTTAAATCAAGAAAATAGAAATTCTGAAGTGTTGAAGACATGCTTTAGAGCCAATAGAAGCAACCTCAAAATTATTTTAACTTGTTTCGGAGTAAATTGGATTGCTTCGGAGACTTCTCAACAAACTTTGGAGAAAATGGTAAATGCTTTGGAATTGTTACAATGCACTTCAGAGTCATTACAGAGAAGCTTCAGACAAGTTTCAAAGTGTTATAGCATCCTTCGGAGATGATTGCAAAGCTTCAGAGAAAAGTGCAAGACAAGCTTTGGAATCTTCACAACGTATTTTAGAGTTGTCACAAGCACACTTTGGAGTGTTTTTCAAAGCTTTAAAGTGTTACAACGTACTTCGAAAATAATCAAGAAAGCTTCAAAACTATCAAGTATGCTTCAGAGTTGTCATGAAAGTTTCGGAATTATCGCAATACACTTTGGAAATAACAAGACAAGCTTCGTAGTTAATCATCTATGCTTTGGGGTAAACAAGTAAGCTTCGGAGATCTTAGAATCATGTTTTGGAGTAAATTCAAATAAGCTTCAGAGTAAAAAAACCTACTTTAGAGTCCACGAAGCCTCACTTCGGAGATAATAACCCAACTTCAGAGATGTTAAACAAAGCTTCATATTAATTTTCTAAAAGCATTAAAAGTTTAGAAAATCCAAACTTCTCTCTACAAAGAACTGTCGCAACTAAGAAGGATTGTAATCACTTTGGAGAATTTGAAGAAAAGAAATTTGATTATTCAAAATCAATCAAGACACTATTTGTTCACTCGTCTCTTCAGAGTATCAGAAGAACCAATTTCAGAGCACTTGATACGAAAGTGAACATTTGGAAAGTCAGTGACAAAGTTACAAACTAATACTAGATTGTAGCAAAGTCAGACATTAGACAAAAGATAAGGTAAAGAAAAATATTTTTGAATGCTTCAATGTCTGCGAAAATCAGCAACAGAAAAATCTCTATCAATCTATAAAAGAGAGATTCAGAAGCAAAAGATAATAATGATTTACTATCATTGAATAATACGAGAGATAAAAGAAGCTTAAGTGTTGAGAATTCAAAATCTTTCTTCAAAGTTCAACTCCAACAAATACAACTTTATAAGAGCTTTGCAATCAAGGAGTTTGAATCTTTCACTCTTATTGCTTAATCATTTACTTAAAATCTGAATCTATGTACAAGTCTGCCTAAGTAAGAGGCATTAATCTGCACACTTCAATTTAATGTTTAGCAACACAAGCAAAGTGCTTGATGTTTATGTATTGAGATAAGCAAGTAGGGAACCTGCTGAAAGAGTATAAGTTCATCGGTGAGCTTTGAAAACCAACTTGGAAAACCAATAAGTTGGTTGGTGAGCTTATTCTAAAATCAATGTATATTTGATTAGGTTGCTTAAAGTATTAGTGAAACCTGAGTTTAGTAGAAGAGACTGACTCAGAAAAGTGGAGTAGGAACCCAGGAACAACCGAACCACTATAAAAATCTTGTGCTATGTATTGTGCAATCTGTTTCACTCATTCATTCAGCACCATAAAGTTTGACTTGGCCAAAAGTTTTAAAAATGTCAATTCACCACCCCTCTTAAGCTACCATTTTATAAGGGACCAACACAATTCATTAGCGGTGAGCACCAATTCCAGTTTGTCATTTGTTTCATGCTACATAAAAGTAGATGATACAAGTTTGTCCAGATCATCAATCTAAAAATGACCACTAGGATCTGTAGTTTATGAAGGTAATGATAGAGAATTATAAATAGAAAATTCCACAGTCTTATCCAAAATAGTCATTTTTAGCTTCTCATTCTACATAAATGATTATCCTAGCCATTGCCATGAATGGGCGCCTCAGAAGAATGGGCACCTCTCTCCAGAATTACTTGTCTCTCCATGTCAAGCACAACAAAATCTGCAGGAATAATATGTTTGTCAATCTGCACTAAAATATTTTCTATAATGCCTCGAGGATATTTCACTGATTTGTCTACAAGCTATAGAGACAATGTAGTAGGCTTCAAATCTCCCAAACCAAGCTACAAGTAAACAGAATGAGGCATTATATTGATACTTGCTCCTAAATCCAACATAGTCTTTACCTTGTTTGTTCCTCCAACAATGATTATGATATTGAAACTATCTGGATGTTTTAGTTTTGGGGGAAGATTTGTCTGCTAAATTACACTAGCTGCTTCTGAAACTATCAACTTTTCATGAGGCTCATACTTACGCTTCTTTGAGGTTAGTTCCTTCAAAAACTTAGCATAAGAAGGCATGTTGTTAATCATGTCAAGCAAGGGTAACTTTGGAGAGGATATCATAAATATCAGAAAATGACTTGTCCAACTTACTTTGCTTCAATATTTCTGGAAAAGGCATTGGTGGATCATAAGGTATGGTAGCTCGTAGTTCACTAGAGGGTCAACTATTGGAAACACAACTTTTCTTGAATGCACTTCCTCCATTACCTTTTTTGTCCCTTTGTCTGATCCTGTAGAAGCATTATATTTATCAATTTTCTTAACTAACTTTATTGTTAATTACCTTTCCACTTGTCAATATTGTGATTGCTTTTGCTTGCTCTAACTAGCTAGGCAACTTCCCTAGTGTGTGGCTTTGCACAGCTTCTATAATCTGTCCCAACTGTGTCTCCATCTTCTTCACAGATGCCTCTATATTCTGAAATCTTGTTTCATTGATCTAGAACTGAGTCTGAGTTGCTTGAATAAAACTCTATATAGTTTCTTCAAGAGTAGGCTTCTTTGGTTGAAAAGACATTCTAGCTTGATTCTGATTATGGCTATTGTTCCATGAAAATTTTGAATGAGTTTTCCAACCAGGATTGTAAGTATTCAAATAAGGATCATTACATGGTTGCTGATTATAGAAATTCATTACATTTGCTTGCTCCAAAACACTTGCAAAATTTTCATTGGAAGGGTAAACATTATGTGAGTGACTTAAAATACCACAAATAGAACATACCTCAGTAGGGATAGGTTGTTTTAAGTTCACTATCATCGAGCACATAGCCTTCATCTATTTCGTCATCTTTGACATCTATATAGAAAGATGAGTGTTAGAGTTGATTTCATAAATTCCTCTACACCTACTTGTAACACTCTTCTATTAGGAGTTTACTCTAAGCATCTCATGTAGATAATATGAATCCTCCAGGGTCTTTTCTCCCATAGCTCCACCTGTAGCATTGTTAACCATAGCTTGGCATGGTTATGTTAATCCATCATAGAAAAAATGATTGAGCAACTCAAGAGAATATCAATGGTGAGCACATTGAATCAATAACACTTTAATTCTCTCCCATGTCTCATGGAACGCTTCCCCATCCATTTGAGAAAAAATGATGATCTTATTTCTCAATTCTATAGTTTTAGCAAGGGAATAGAATTTACCAAAGAACTTGTTGTATATTATATCCCATGTGCTATGTGAAATAGGAGCCAATGTCATAAACCAAGTTTTGGCTACATCCTTCAAGGTGTAAGGAAAATCATGTGCTGCTGATCCTTAGTTATACCCTATGTAACATCCCTAAATTCAAGGAGCTACTCACTCATATTTCAGAGAAAGATCCTGCCAAAAATCTGGCAGACTCTCCCTTGAAATATGAGGGAATCCAAACCTATACATACATCTGATCATCCATGTACACCATATACATCCACAAATCCTCATAAATCCATAGTCCCATGGACCAACTAGTAATCTTATGACATGAAAATAGCTAAGAATCTATAATCAATGAATAATGAAAATTTAAACCTGTCTTTATATACATCATCCACTAATAATGAATCAATAATTGCCAAGACACATAATTCAATATAATCTCTCTTCAATAGATAGTCAATAGTTAAATAAGGAATGCCACTCTATTGCCGCTAGTTCCCATTTCAGGCACCAACCCCTACTTGGGCTCGTCCGTCATGCCTGGCATTTAAAACATAGAAAAAGGATGAGTCTGGGCAACCTCAGTAAGTAGGAAAAAATAGTAAAACCTTGTAAATCATGAATAAAATTGCATAAACTAACACATGCCAGTGCAATCATATTTCATTCAATCCAAGCATGCTCATAGGCAATTAAACATACAAATGTAATGTATCCGGTGCCATAAAGGCCACTAGTTAGCCACATAGGCTTTGCATGCCATACAGGCATTCTATTGGCCACACAAGCAACACTATAGCCACACAGGTAACACCATTACCACACAAGCTCATCATGTATATCATACATACATCCAGATGAACTCTACTACCATGTCATACTCACACATATCACATTACATGAACAAAAGTAATCTCAACAAAACAAGTAACAATCTTTTCAAATCATCAAATGCATGTGGTAAATTCAAGTACAAAGCACATTCTATAAACACATCTCAAATCATTAATAAACATGATAAATCACGGTGCTCGTATGTCAAACATGCTAATATACTTAATCACACATAATTTGGAAATAAACCTACTTAACTCAATCAAAAATAGTTCCCACAATCCTTTTAGCCCAACATTGTCTTTTATCAAGAATCACTGGGTCCTACATTAGCAAATTCACAAAGTTTATACTTAACTTGCTCATCGATCATCATATATAACTTCATACTACACATTCATGTACAATCTGTTTTCCCCTTTTATTTTCACTTTAATGCCAACATAATTTACTTAATTACATTCCAAACAAATGTTAAAAATCATGCAACTTCATCCTACTTCCAAATAATCCATTTACTTAGGTATTTCCTCAAACACTTCATATGCACTTTTAATTTGCCTTGTTTAGCAACTCAAAGCACATGGATTTCATTCTTATTCACATATACTAAATCCTTAACATAATTTCCATGTTAATTACTTCATAACCATACTTCTTTATTCACCACAATCAATCTGAAAACACATCTCACATTCTTGCACTTCTACACCTTTTTTTAAAATCTTTTTCACAATCACCTTGCATGCATGACTTAAAACATAATTTCCATCCATTCTAATTAATCCCTAACATAATTAGCACCATATAAATATCATTTAATTTCTGTTTAACAAGAAATTAAGCCTAAACAGATTATATACATGCATTTATGCCCAAATAGTCCATTTTTGCAATTTAAGTTGCAACTTACATTCTTGTGTTCCAATTCAACTTTCCACCATCCTTAAATCATTTCTAATCATGATTATCATCCTCTAATCATCACTTAACATTAATCATCATTAAACCATGCTTAAACATATAATTAACTCATTAATCTCGTTCAAACAGCTAGTGCATTATTGAAGTCATGTCTAAACATCTCTTAGAGGCATTTTCACAAATAGTTTGTATGCATAATATATGTTTATCATTTTTTCCAGCAATAATTATCTCTTAAACCATAAAAATCACATAATCAAACAATAATTATCATGTATTAATCATCAAGTCAATTCCAAATAGATTCATCAAGCAACACACCCCCAAACAAGGCCTTCTAGCTAGGCCCCCATGTTTCATCTTGCTGTCCACTTTAATATGGCTCCAAATCATGCCCATAATCACTCTTTTCTCTTGCTAATTTCATTTAAATTGGATTCCCCATTGAAGCCAAGTTTTTATGGGTCTTCATAAACCCAAATTACCCTACACAACTTGCAATCTACCTAATTAAAGCACAACCACAAAATTAGAGATGATAGACTTGCTTACCTTCAATTCTTGGCTAAAACCCAACTTTTTCTTCTTGATCTTCCTCCCAAACTACAAGCTCACAATCCCAGAACAAATTCTACTTGATTTGCGAATTTTTCCCCTAACAAAGGTCATTGGAAATTAAGTGGAAGATTGGGCATGAGGAAAAATGCTACTCATTCTTGCTTTGGGCATGGGAAGGAAGGGAGAGAAAGGGGAGAAAATGTGGAATGATCTTAGGGCTTGGTTTGCTTTAGATGGATTTAGTTTTGGTGCACCCAGCACACTTAATGACCTTACACGTGCACATGATTTAGATTCCATTCGAACAAATTTCTTTTACACTAAAAATCATAATAAAGTAAGTATATGTCATCTCTCATCCATTTTCAATTATTTAGGTTCCTAATTACTTCAAAATTTTCATTAAAAATCTAAATTCCACTAAATACACATGTCACTATAATAAATGTCACTTGTCTCAATTATTTGGCACATATGAGGTTGATTCATCAAATGTGGTAAACACAAAAGTTGTAGCCTTTGCATTTATCTTTCCAATGAATCAAGAATCACTAAATTGCAAATTCACATGAAACAATTATAGTCAAAACACTACAACTATCTCCAATTCAATAGGCATCACTTTGTAGGACCCATGAATCAAAATATAAGCCTAATTAGGAAATCTAGTCAAAATGAAAGTTATACTCTTTGAAATTATTTGAATAATGCAAAACAAATTACCCAATTCTGAATTTGAACAAAGAAGTTATAGTCAAAATACTAAAATTGCTCCAAGAGGGTGAAATTACCAAAATTACTTAAAATCATATTGAATTTCCAATTATTTAAGGCCGCCAATTACCAAAAATTTTATTACAATTAAAAATTATGCTTACCAAAATTTGGGTTGTCACACCTTACAAGGAAAAAGTTTGAATAGTTGCATAGAAATCACACGTGAATGTTAAGGGATCCTCTACAACTACACCATGAAAAGAAGGAAGCATGTTAATATTGGTCCCATTCCTGTTAGATGGTTGAACCCAAGAGGGGCTGAATTGGGTATAGAAATATTTTCTTAACCCTTGTTCAATTAAGACCCTCTTTTTCATGCTTGTGTGCTAATTAGAATGACATAAATAATGTAACAATGGAAAATAGGAAAGTAAGATTGTTGCTTTAAACTCGATATATAGTGGTTTAGGCCTTCTCTTGGCACCTACTCCACTCTCCAAGGTTTACCAACCTTGGATTCCACTTAGTTTCTTAAGCTAACCAAGAACTCTGACACTAGTTTCCCAAGCTCACCAAAAACTCACATTATTGGTTTTTACAAGAGCTCATAACAACTCTTACAATGATGGTTTTTAAAACTCACCAACAACTTATACAAACATTAGCAAGTTTGCCTACTTGTTGTTCACTATAATATGCAAGTCCTTAGCTTGTAAATAAGAAAACTATAAATAAAAGTATATAAAAATGAATGCCTCTTGATAAGTAGCATGTACAAAGTTTAGGAATAGAAACACAATACATATAGCAATAAAGAACAAGAAAGATTAGACTCTAGGAGTTTTTGAATGACTTGCTTTGAATACTTGTTTGAATGTAGTGCAATGGAGTTTATCTCGTGGAAGAAAAGTGGGCAGTCTTAGTAAATGCTTGAGTAAATTCTTCAACTTTTCTCCAAGATGTTTGAATCTTCCTTTTATATGCTATGGAAGAAGCCTTAGCTGTTATAATTATTTTAAGCAGCTTTTCAACCATTTGAAAAAGAGTATTCAAAGCTTCGCTGCTATTTTCTACTTTTGTCCAGCTTTAGAACTTCTAAGATGAGTATTCAGAACTTCTAAGCTTCATTACCTGTCGGTTACCATTATGCATTTAATGCAAAACTTCTGATATAAGTCTTCAAAACTTTTGAGGACTGATTTTGGTTACTGATAGTTTCAAAGGTCACATTTTTGCTTTTGATAAACTTCTAAAGAGACTGTAAAGCTTGATTTCTATTTTTGATATACATCTTGATTCTTTTCTTTTTAAAAATGCCTTTGAATAGCTTATAAGTTGCTTTTGAAAAACTTCTAAGATTAATTTATGAAGCTTGAATTCTACCTTTGATAAGCTTCTTGAATCTTGTATTATCTTTTGATCAGAGTGTGACTTTTAAGTTGCTTTTAATTTGGTTCTTAGTTGTAATAGCCCACCTAGGGGCCTATATATTTTGACTATCTTTTATCTCAGAGAAGGGTTCTATCAAAAATTTGATAGTCTCCCTTGAAAGATAAGGGTTTCTGCACATGTACAATATTCTATATTTCATTCTCACATCACATCACTATCACAATTAACACAACAAACACTCACATTGCCCAAAATCATAAGGTAAGCCGCATTGTAATGGCAAGGCACAACTAGACCTATAAGAAAAATATATATGTATAATCCACATAATGACATGCTAATATAACTATATCATACGTACCCAATGCACCTTAAGAATTGAAACCTTTCTAATTACAAATTTATACACATTAGATATCATATCCACATATGAATTCCAAATTCTAATTCATCCATACATCATAGAGGTTGTCCCCTACTCTAAATCATGAGTGCCAACCCCTAGTTGGGCTCTATCATTTGGCTTATCAGTTGAAAATGATGATAAAATGGCAAAAGTCTGAGCAAACTCAGTAAGTAGGTAAAGCGAAAAACTATAAGGAAATAATCAAAGAGAAGAGCATGCTCAAATACATATACTCAATCCAAGCAACGTATAAATCCATAGTATGCTAAATGTCATGACAATGCAATATGTACCCATGCCCACAGTACAAATGTCTTCTTTTCTAGAACCTAACTCGCCCAGATTAGACATACTCTCCAAATACATTATTACCATTGAGTCATACTTATAATCAAGACTCATGTACAATGACATCATTATGATATCCACATCAAGACATATACTTTATCAATGCATAATTATCAGGACTTACTAAAGACAAAGAAGTCACTCTCCCCCTCTTCGATTTGTAGATGGTCCATCCCTATATCCCCAGCTAGAAGCCTGCGAAGTCCACCTCCTGCAGTGCTAAGAATTCACCACCAACGCAAAGTCCTAAGAGTGCATCGCCCCAATTGCTCCATAGGGATCATAACGTGTTCACCAATACCAGCCATATCTACTAAGGAATTTAAGTGCATCAAACTCAATGCTACAGTTTAACATTACTTAAATATCATGCCATACCAATCTCAACATATCACTATAACAGGCCATCAATGCCAACATCTAGCCACACAGGCTTCATATGCCACACGAGCAACAAATCAGCCACACAGGCAACCATTTACCGACACAAGCTATACATGCTACATAGGCAATCAATAAGCTACAAGCTATACACTAAGCCACATAGCATATAACATACATCTACTCATGTAACTCAACCACATGCATGACAATACTATGCTCAACTCATGTCAAATGGCCAAAAATCGAATCATAATATAATACAATAAAAGCTCAAATTATGATATAATATGCATGTGATCAAATCCAAACATAAAATGGTTTCATGATTTCAATTACCCAGCATTCAAACAAATATTGATAAAATTCGGTGCCCGTATGCCAGTACTCAAGATCATGTCCAATCATGCATGAATTTGGGAAAAACCTACTTACCTCAATTCTTTACAAATTCAGACTACTTCCTTCTATGTCAAGCAACCAAAACAATTGACTCTTTCAATCAAGTCTCATTCATCATAATATATTAAATTATTTACATGCTACAATTATGCAAATTATTATCCATTACATTATCACAAACTTAACCAAGTTCAAGTCAAGGGTTTTTCGTTCCCATTCACCAATTCAATGTTTTTACACTTTATACATCATCTTTTAAAGTAATAATCATTATAATTATCATATTTCTCAATTTACAATTTGATAATTTCATTATTTGCAAAACAGCCCCTAACTTTTGCATAATTATCTTCCCATTGATAAATTCTCATACATGATTCATCCTAGTCAAGTTTCCATATGATTCTACTTAATTATTGACATGATTAAATAAATTAATCATCAATAATCATTCATAACATGTTCCAAATGATCTCCATAAAGTAAGCAACCCTTAACTTTATGATTTTCAATTTAATCTTTTATGCCATTATAAATTTACATTAATCTTATCATATACAACACATAAATCATTATTAAATTCATGGATTCCATTCACCACATCTTTAACTAAGTAAAAAACCCTAGTTTTTACATATTTGATGAAATTAATTAGGGTTTTTCATACTAATATTATTTCCCCTTGATTTTGAATGAAATTCACATTCAAAATAACTCAATTTAACCACTTTTCCTAGGGTTCCATGATACCTACAAATTTCATCACCAAGGAAAACCCTAATTGCACAAATCCCTATTTAATTTTTCTAACATCTTAGAGATCTCATAAATCATGATTTTCCATGTAAAAATAAATCAAAACATCATAATAAACTCATTAGAAGATCAGTGGATATTGCTGCCCACTTGATTTCATGGTTGGTTGATGAAATCATTGTTGCCCACTTGGATTAGATGAAGGAGAAATTAATGAAAGATGAATATAGTTTTTGATTGACATTCTGACAGAGGAAGGAAGCAAACTATTTGTATTGAGGAGAAGGGGAGGAAACAAAGGGTTTGCATTGGGATTTATAGGTAGCCACATGTACGCATATCCCTATTAGGAAGGCAATAAGTGACATCCATAACCATGCCTAGGGTTCCAACATATTGCATGTAGATTGCAAGACTAATTTAGAAGTTAGCTTGCCTGTAAACTCTCATGGGATTAACCTATCTAGCGTCATTAGAAATTCAGCTAGGTGTCATGCTACTATTTCACCCACTATTCATATTCACCAAATGGGTGAATTTTCCCTGACTAATTCATTTTCTTATTTTCTTCCACACACTCATATGTTTACCCTATTTTCTCAATTTGAGCCATGGGATGAGTCTTACATCATGAGATGATCAATTTAAGTCCAATATTGGATAGCAAAATATGTCAACTGCATAACTGTAAATCTCAACCATTAACACCTTATTCTTCAATACATAACGATTTTACATGAGATTTTGAAATTAATTTCCATTACAATTTGGATATTTATAACGTGTGTACTATACTAATATTCATGTGTCAATAATTCACCAATCTATAGACATGAGTTGCATAATTTTTTGTAATCAATAGTAATCAAAATTGGGTAGCAACTTATTTTATCAACTTCTAACTTTTGACAGTAATATGCCAATTAATACATCATGATCCATGTCCAATATAAACTAAATCTTTGTACAATTAAATCATCACATTGGACAGCTATATAAGCACTCTTAATCACCCCTAAACTGGGCAGCAACTTGATCATCAATTAACATTCAAGATTTCCACAAAAATCCTATTTTAACTAAATACACATGTCATTGTAATAAATGTTACTTGTCTCAAATATTTGGCACATATGGGAGCTGATTCATCAAAATTAATAAACAAAAAAGTTGTAGCCTTTGTTATGAATCTAATGAATCAAGAACCACTAAATTCTAATTTCTCATGAAAAAGTTATAGCCAAAATACTACAACCATCTCCAATTCAAGAGGCATCACTTTGTGGGACCCATGAATCAAAATATAAGCTTAATTAGGAAATGTATTCAACATGAAAGTTATATTGAGTTTGTATGATGAATTTATGGTCAAACTACTAAAATTGCTTCAGAAGAATGAAAATTTTGGAAATCACATAAGATTTCCTGATTTACATCATTAATCACCATGTTTAAACATCATGCTAATCACTCTTGATCATGCTACAATTAAATAATAATTTGACACCAATCAATGCACAAAAATTCAACAACACATAACTCATGTTTCATGTAACAATTTGGTAGCAAGTTGATTTATTTTGTTCACATCAATTGAGTATCAATTTGACATGATTTTCTAAAAATTCTCATGATAGAAAAATAACACCATTATTTCATAATAAAATTATTTATTAAGTCAAATATGGGGATATTACATTAGTGCAAAAGCTTCTTCTGAATTATTTCTAAAGGCTTAAGAATGCTTCTAATCTAATTCTAGAGACATGAGAAATCTTTGGAAATGATTCTAAGGTTCACGACTAATGTTTGAACAAATTTTGAAGAACTTCTAATAGGATTATGAGTTCAAAAACTTCTTCTAAACTTATGAGCTTCACTATTATAATTCTTCTGAGACATCATTTCCAAAGTACTTCTAATGAACTTCTAATCGTAGAACTTATTTTTGAAGTGGGGTATTTTGCTTCTAAAGCATTTTTGGATGTATAAGATTCCTTTGAATTATTTTTGGAGTACTTTTTGTTAAACTTCTGATTGCAAGAATGTCTTCTGTATAGCTTATGCATCTACTGATTCACTGCTGAGCGTATTTAGAAGTTCTTGGTGATGAACTTCTGAGTGCAAAATGCCATTCTACATTCTTTTGGAAGTTAGAAATTTGTTTAATATGCTTCTTATAAGTTTCTGAGTTCAAAAACTTCTTCTTAGCTTATTTTGTACCATGATTAATTGACTTCTGAGAAACTTATGAAAGTTGATATTTCTTTTGATTCATACCTGAGCCTTGGAAGTTTTTCTGAATTTCTTTCTAACACACTTCTTTGAAGTGTGACATTGACTTGGAGTTAATTCTAAGGCTTATGCCTTATCTCTAGGAAGGTTCTGAATTATTTTTGATACTTTTGAATACTTTTCAATTTCTTTTATGGATTGGAATTAATCCTGAAGTTACTTTTGATGATGTTGTTAGTTGCTTCTGAGCTTTTGACGGGGTTCTGAGTAACTTCTGAAATACTTCTAAGCTTTAGAAATAGTTCTTAAGCTCATGCCTTATTTCTAAATGCTTTTGAAACTTGAAATTTCTTCAAAAACATTTTTGAAGTTTGATGTTTCTATTTGAGCATTCTTTTAAATTACATTTTTGTGAAGTCTAAATAGATATGCTTTAGACTTAACGGTTACTCTCCTTAGAAAATTAATGTTGCATCACTTGGAAAGTAATCATTTAGTACCTTAACTTTTCACTCATATATTTGCTCATCATCAAAACTTAATTGCTTAATTACATTCATCATCAAAATCAAGCTAAGTAGGAGGATTAGACTCAATATTCTCCCCCTTTTTTATGATGAAAAAATATTCAAGTGATGAACCTTTCTTAAAATATGAAATAAAGAAATTTAAAGTAGCTAACTACATGTTTAATAAATGCATGTGTAATATGTAGTGCTTATACTTAGTGTGGCTCCCCTTGAATAGGTTCACTAAGATACACTAAGATTTTCTAGTACCTCTCTAATTTTTCTCCCTTGATTTTTCTACTATGATTTTTCTACAATGATTTTTCTCCCCCCTTTTATCATAATCAAAAAGGGTTGAGTGAGGCCTAAAAATTTTGTAGCAAGCAAGTTTGTGTTATAGCCAGAGATTGATACTAAATGCACAATAATTGGGAGTTAGAAATAGAAAAGTAGGATGATCATGACTAATGAACTGAGTATTATGATGGGCAGGATAGAATCTTAGTGATTAAAAAGGTTAAAAAGTAAGATAGGTGGGCCACATGTGCTCTTGTTTGTGTGCACCGCTAGAGTACCATGAGAGGGTAGCGCTTAAAATGCTCCACCAGCCCCATCTTAGCCATTTACATCCATCACTTTTACCCTTCACCCCCAAGCTATAGAAATTATGAGAACATAGGGGATTTGACACCAAATTACTCAGAAATCGATGGTAAGTGATCTAGCAACACTCAACATTGAGAGAACATCGATCGTAGCATATGTGGAACTATAGGATTGAAGGAAAAATTTTGGTTTTTGCTCCATTGTTCAAATTTGGGAATTCCAATAAGAGGAAATTGGTTGATAAGTGCTTATAAACACTAATTAATAGTTTCTACTAGAAAGAAGTTTTGAATTTTGATTTATAAAACAATTTTTTATTGTGGAGAGGTTAGGAAATTTGGAAAAAACATGAAGTGGGCAAATGATTGAAGGTTTTGAATGTAAATTAGAACATTAATTTAGTTAAATCATGTTTAAATATGATTTTGAGTAGAAACCCTAACTCATCCATGATTAAAAATGTGGAAATCGGAAGTTGCCTATGTAGTGTCTGATTACCCATTATATTTGAATCATTAACCACTCCTTAATCAAGAATTGAATTGAGTATCTGAGTAAACTTTAGTAGAGGCTACATTATAAACCAAAAGTAAGATTTAAACTAATTGTGATTCATAAACAAATTTATTAACATAAAATAAGTGGTGAATTAACAGTGGGAGCAAGAAACTTGAAGTAAAAGAGGGCTTGACTTTGAATCTTGAGGTAAGTAGGTTTAATTATGTAAATTTTTCCTTTTGCATTCATGTTTTGAAGTTAAATTTATGAATTTCTGGCTTTGGTTTGAAATTGGATAAGATATATGCTATGATAGCTTGGTATTCTTGAAAATGAATAAGGTAGTATATGAACTAGGAGAATCATAGGTTAAAGGATAGAATACAAGTATAGAGATATGCGTTATTATAATTTGACATGATCATATGAGTTAGGATATGAAATTATAAAGCAAAATATATGAAGAAAACATTTGATGAATAAATGAAAGTAGTAAGGGTTTTATGTATATAAATGAGGTGTAATTAAACCTAAAAGGAAGAGTGGACTATGGCAATCAGTAGTGTAAAATAAAATTGAATGAAGTAAGCTAAAGGAAGAAAGAAATCATGCTAAGAGGTGAGGGGCAGACACCCGACATCGCTAGTGCCCAATCCAGTGCCGCCATGTTAATGATGGTTCAAATTATAATACCTTGCAAGTGCACGAGTGTAGAGAAGTACAATGTGCATGAGCAAGGGTTGATCCCACAGAGCATGGCAAACTAATTTAATTAAATTAAGTTACTAAATAAAACTAACTTTGAAAAGACTGATTGTCAGTTTAAACTAATAAGAATAATAAACTAAAAGATAATTGAAAATCTAGGGACATAGAATGATATAGGATAGATTGCAAGTGGCAAAGGTCTATGGTTCAGATTTCACCACTTAATGACTTCCCTTGCTATTTGGATATTGGATTCAATGCTTGCTTGGGTTCATTCTTTCTAGGATATGATTATTACCATTTGGTTTACGAATATAAATCAATTGCTTTTACTCGTTCCAATTACCTATGGTGTATAGCATAATTGAGGTGAAAACCCATTACGATCAAGAACTATGAACCAAGTAGAATGGTTGTATGTTAGGTGCACGCCTTAACCTTCTACTTTTCTTATTCAATGAACCTCATGGTTGTGCATTAGGTGTGAGCCTTAACCATGCATAGACAATTAGTAAGATTCATGAACTAGTAATCAAGCAATCACACAAATTAAAAGATTGAAAGATAACCCATGAATAAAAACATAGACTTGCATTAAATAATCAATAATCCAAATAACAAGGTTCATCAAAAAGGGCGACATCTTTACCCTAGAAAGAAGGAATTAATCCATTAAGAAAATAAATCCCTTCATGATGAACATCATACTACAAATTGCCTTCTTGAATCACCTTTGTTCTCCTTGAATCCTCCTTCGTTGCTCCACAAAATCTCCTAACAGTAGCCTCTAAGAAAACCCTAGACTCTCTCTGAAAACTCCCCAAGAATCCCCTCCAAAGAACCCTTAAGAACTTCCCAAAAAGTATTTCTAAAACCAGGAAAGTTATGTAAAAATCATAAAATTATGAAATTTGACAAATTTTAACCTATCGTTGGCACCGCCAGCACCACTTGCTATTCAATGGGTGGTGGTTAGGCGAAGTTGGGTGCTAGTAGCTTCGATTGGCCATCCATAGGAGATGCTTTGACTATTTTGACCATAACTTCCTCAGATGAACTCAGAATCGCATTATTCATTTTTAATTGGTAAGATAACTTTAAGATCTATAACTTTTGGGTTGATTACTTGAGCTGATTACATATATATAAATGTATGGAAAAGTGCCTCAATGTTGCGCTAATCATGCCAGCTTGATATCTGCCTAAAGAGGTGTTCATTTTTTCATCCATAACTTCCTCATACAATCTTCAAATTGGATGATTCTTTATTTTTTTGAAATATAACTTTAGGGGCTTCAAATTTGATGTTGAAATTGTCCTATATTAGCCTACATTGGTACCAGAAATGGAATCAAAGTGGTGTTACTTCACATTCAGCTTTCTTTTGACATGATTTGTTACTTGAAAAACCAAATAACTTCATTAAGTGTAATATTTCAACAAATGTAGTTCCAGAACATATAAATTTAGGCATTAAAATATGGTATAGTATGAGCTCATCAGTTAAGGAGCCACCATGGAGATAGACACACGGTGCCTCCAGCACCCAAACTGGGGCCGCCGGCATCGATACATGGATGGGCAATTATGTTAGTACAGTGTGCTCGTGCCCAATCTAGAGCCATCGACACCGGTGTGTTGATTTACATATTTTCTACATTTGATTTTCTTATTGTATATTGGTCATTTTATTAATTAAGTATATTTATTATAATTGTATTATTTGAATGTATGTTTTAAGAAAAGAATTTAATGAAAAACACAAGAAATAAGATGTTAAGTTAAGTTAAAGGATGATATAGAAGTAAATTACTTAGGGAAAAGAAGTAAGTTGATATGCAATAAAGAGCATTTAATTTTTGAAGATTTTCTATTATGATTAAGTTAAAAACCAATTGAAAAGATATCTATGAAGTAATTAAGTGGAATGTCAACCAAAATGTTAGTTATGTGCAATTGGGTTTGAATGCCTACAGGGAAGGTCCCTTAGTTATTTAGCCCATGAATGGGCTTTATTTGATATTACCGCCTAGATGGCAAAGAGGCTAGCCTATTAAATGTGTGACTCTTCTAATTACTTAGTAGGTGGGAAAGGAGAACTTGCTATCCCTGAAATGCAGTGAGGGCGAGACACCACAAGTATTAGTTAGGAATCTCGTAACACTCGTAAACGGGGTTGTAGGGAGTAACTGGATCACACTGAATTTGTAAGAAAGTTATACCAATTGTTTGTGGTTATGTCCACTTGGAATTTGGTTGAGATGACTTGGTTGATGGCCTCTCGAGCATGGTATTGGATTATAGTAGGCGAGTTGAAGAAGGGAACTAGATAAGATGAAAAGGAAATGAATATAAACTCAAGATGAGAAAACTAGATTGGATATGATGGATATTTTAGGATACTCATAGGAGAAATCTTTGCCATTACTGGTAGTGAGTAATATTTCCATAACATTATTTTCAATTGTATAGAGAAAATTATCATGTATTTACAGATTTTGTATGTTATTGTTGTTTTATTTCATACCTACTTCTTGAGTTGCCCGGACTCACCTTATTTTAATATTTTTTTTATTGGCAGGCCAGAAGATAGAGTCCAATCAGGGGTTGAAACTTAAGAAAGGGATAAATTAAAAACTTTATAACCTTTTGTTTTACTTTGATGCCTCATGTTGGAATGTATTAAAAATGTAAATTTGTAAATTATGTCAAAGATGTAAAGTTAAAAAATAGAACTCATAGTAATATGCACATCATTATTGTAATATTTATAAATAGGCTTCCATACTCTACTTTTACAATGCGATTATGATCCTGGGCATCTGTGGTGGTTGGTAATGTCTCACACAAGTTTAATACAGGTTCATGAAGGTAAGTTCAAGGGAGACTATCCATGGTCCTTCTGTTACTGCCTTTGTAACATTTGAAAAAGGCAGGGCATTACATGTTGAGAGAAGGATAAAAAGTTTTAGTTCTGAAAAGTTTAGCATGTGTGTTTGATGGACATCAAAATTTCTGAGCTACTAACATCAGATGTTCTGAGGAAGTTAAAGTACTATGTTATATTAGGCATTTGAAATTAGCTGTACACTTCAAAATTTCTGAAGGAAGCTTCAAAATTTCTAAGGATGTTCAAAAAATATATTTAAGTGCAGAAAAGATTTTGAAAATCTATCAAAGTTTCTGAAATGCTTCAAAAATATTCTAAAAGGTAGAAATGTAGCATTCGTGTAAAGATAATTAAATCATGTAATATGCAATTTATGCAAATAGATCTAATATGCCTAGTTCTCTCCTAATTTTGCAAAATCTATCCATTTGAAGTGGCTTTATGAAAATATATACTAATTGATCTTCAATTGGTACAAATTCTAAGCAAACATCATGATTTCGAACATAATCTCAAATGAAATGATGCCTAATCTCTATATTCTTAATTCTAGAATGCAAAACTAGATTCTTTGTCAGACTTATGGCACTAGTATTATCACATTTGATAGGTGTATCAATATATTTCAAATCAAACTCACCTAATTTTTGTTTCATCCATAAAATATGAACACAACAACTACTTACAGCTACATGTTCAGCCTCAACAGATGATAATGCAAAAAATGTTTTCTTCTTGGAGAACCATGATATAACCATGCTTCCAAGAAACTGATAAGTTCTTGAGGTACTCTTCCTATCTACCTTATATCTAGAAAAATCTGCATCTAAGTACCAAATCAATTCAAATTCTTAACCTTTAAGATACCACAAACCGAGGTTTTGAGTGTTTGAAAGGTATTTAAGGATTTTTTTTAAAGGAAGGAGATGTGACTCTCTAGGATTTGATTAGAATCTAGCACACATGTAGACACCAAACATTATGTTTGGTCTACTGGCAGTTAGGTATACTAAAAATCCTATCTTGCTCCTATAAAGTTTGTGGTAAATTGATTTACCTCTTTCATCCTTATCCATCTTTATTGATGTGCTTATTGGTGTTCCATATCTTTTGTCGTCTTCGATGTTGAATTTCTTTGGTAGTTCTTTTATGTACTTTTCTTGGTGGACAAAAATTTCTTCTTTCATTTGCTTGACTTGGAATCCTAGAAAGAAGTTAAGTTCTCCCATGAAGCTCATTTTGATTTCACCCTACATTGTCTTAGAGAATTCTTAACAAAAAAATTTTATTAGTTGCACCAAATACTATATCATCAACATAAATATGAACTATAAGGATATCATTCATTACATGCTTAATGAAGAGAATGGTATCAACTTTACCCCTTAAGAAACCTTTCTCAATTCAAAAATTGCTTAGCCTCTCATACTAGGCTCTAGGAGCTTGTTTCAAACCATAGAGAGCCTTATTGAGTCTAAAGATATGATTTGGACTATGAGGATCTTCAAACCTGGGGTTATTTCACATAAACCTTTTCATTAATGATTTCATTTAAGAATATACTTTTTACATCCATTTGATATAACTTAAAACCCATATAGGATGCAAATGTAAGGAGCATTCTAATGGCTTCTATCCTTGCAATAGGGGCCTATGACTCTTCAAAGTCAACACCTTTTTCTTAATAATACCTGTTTGCTACTAATCTTGACTTATTCGTCACTACAATTCCTGATTCATCCAATTTGTTCCTAAAGACCCATTTAATACCTATAACAGATTAGTGGTCTAGTCTTGGAACAATAGTCTACACATCATTTCTTTTAAATTGGTCCAATTCTTCTTGCATAGCTAAAATTCAGTTTTTATCTTCTAAAGCTTTGTCTGTGAAAGTTGGCTCTAGTAGAGAAATGAATGCAAAATTGTCACATACTTGGTGATAAGATGATCTAGTTGTAACTCTATCGTATACATTACCAATTATCTGGTTTTCAGGATGAGCATGCATAAACCTCCAATCTTTAGGAGGTGATGAGTTACCTTCCTCATTTACTTATGTTATAGATGGTCCAGCTTCATCCAGTGATGTCTCTAACAGTGGAGCTTCTGCTTATTTATCTTGTAACTTCAGTTTCTCCACATTTGTTGTGAGGTTTTCTATCTCATCATCAAAATCACTAGTTCTTTTCATAGAGTTAGTATGTTTATCAAATTTAATATAAATAGATTCTGAATAGATTCTTCTACAATCTTAAGTCTTAAGTTATATATTCTAAATGCCTTGCTAACAATGGAATAGCCAAGAAATATTCCTTCATCAAATCAGCTATCAAATTTCCTAAGGTTTTCCTTACCATTATTAAGAATGAAGCATTTGTAGCCAAAAATATGGAAATAACAAATATTTGGTTTCTTGCCATAAAATAATTCAAATGGAGTTTTGTCAAGTAAGGGCCTAGTGAAGAATCTTTTGATAATGTAGCATGTGATGTTCATTGCTTCAGCCCAAAAATATTGAGGGTAGATTGCATTCACTCAACATAATCCTTTCCATCTCTTGCATGGATCTATTTTTCCTCTCAGCTACTCCATTTTGCTGGGGTGTTTTTGGTGCAAAGAAAGTTTGAAGAATTCTGTTGTTTCACAGAAATTTGTGAACCTATGATTTTCAAACTTTCCACCATGATCACTTCTTATGAAAATAATATGGGAGCTTTGTTCATTCTCCACGCATTTGATAAATACTTCAAAGAATGAAAAAGCTTAACCTGAAGCTAGAAGCATTACCCAAGTGAATCTACTATAGTCATCTTGACATATGCATAATATTTCCCTCCAAGGCTTTTAGTTCTTATTGGTCCAACTAGATCCATCTGTAGCAATTGAAGAGTTTTGGTTGTGTATCCTTCTTTTGATTTAAATGATTCTTTTACTTGCTTACCTTTCAAGCAAGCATCACACAACCTTCCTTGGTCAACTTTAAGTTTGGGTAAGCCAACAACAAGATCCTTACTATATAGTTTTCTAATCAGTTTCTTGTTGGCATGCCCTAGTCTTTTATGCCACAGCATGGCTTCATTGTCATTAACAATAAGACACTTAGCTTGGATATCTAAAAGATCAACAAATATACAATTTCATATCTTCTACCAAGTACTACCATTTAATGAGACTTATCTAGGCTAAATAAAATTGATATTTTAATACACTTATAGCCTTTGTCATAAAATAGACTAACACTTAGAAGATTGTTCTTCAATCCTTGGTGAATGGTGGTTGGCCGACCTTACCAATCCTAACCACTATACCTTTTCCATTGTCCCCAAAGGTCACTGTTCCATTAGATTTCATTTTCAGCTTTGTGAACAACTCCCTATTCCCTATCACATGCCTTGAGCAACCACTATCGATATACCATGTGCTGCTCCTTGTAGCTCTCAAGCACACCTACATAAATAAGATTAAGTTTTAAATTTTTATACCCATTTAACAATGGGTTTAGGTGGGTTAGTGGCAAAAAACTTTGGCACCCATTTCTTCTTAGGCGCCAATATTCTAGCTGATGGAGGCTGAGTTACATTTAGTATATATGCAACTTACTTGGGAACCCAAATCATAGTCTGTTTGGGTCCTCGTTTTCTTCTAGAAACATTACTTTGTTTCTAATATTACTATTGTCCACCTTTTTTCTTAGGTTTCATTCTTAATATGGTGGAAGTAAAGGTCTTTTTCAGGGCATTGTTTTTAGCCTTGACTTGCTCAAGTTCACTAATGGTATTTTGATTGCTCTTAAGCTTGGAGTTTTCCTCCTTTAATTTTGAGCATTCAATGGTAATCTTCTTAAGCTCCTTTTTAGTCACCTTGTATTTGTTTTTCACAATCATGAAGTTTGAGTATAGTTCATCTAACATCTCCTCATGATTTGGAGTTTTAGTGTTATAGGTTACTTCTTCTTCATGGATGGCCATGAAGCGAATTCTTGAGTGGAATTCATTTTGATCATTGTTGTTCGACAAAAGCTTACTGATTTGTGCTTCATGTTTTTCATCCTCTTCACTTTCACTCTCATTCATCCTGTTCTCTAACATTTCCCATGAAGCTACAACCTTCTTTTTTTCAAATTTTCTACTAGTTTTGATGCTGCTATTGTTGTTTTTCTTGTCAAAATAAGCGTTGTACTTCTAATAAGCATTGTACTTCTTGTTTTGCTAATTGCTTTGCTTCTTGTCAGGTTCTGGGTAGTCAAACTTCATATGCCTAGTCTTCTTGCAATTGTAGCACATGGGAGACTTTTTATATTTTTCTCTTCTTCTTAAATCATGTATTGAATTGCTCTCTAATTTCTTCTTCTTTAACATGGACTTAAATCTTTGTGTGATCATTGCCATGTTCTCATCATCATCTCCACTTGTTGATGCTTCCCTTTAGGAGTTATCAGCTTTTGACTCAACTCTAAGGGCTATTGTCTTCTTGCCCTTAGGATCTTCAGTAGTTTTCTATTTCATCAATACTTCATGGGTCATGAGAGAACCCATGAGCTCTTATAGGCTTATCATGTCCTGGTTCTTTACTTCTTGGATAGTTGTTACTTTAGGCATCCATTACCTTGATAATAACCTTAAAATTTCTTTACCATCTTGGGTTATTCATACTTCTCTCCTAGATTCTTTAGCCCATTTTTTATCTTTTGGAACCTTCCAAACATGTCATAAATTAACTCTATCTCCTTCATGCTGAAAGATTCATATTCTTGCACAAGAAGATTTAGTTTAGTTTCTCTCACTTGTTTTGTTCCTTCATGTGCAACCAACAAATTATCCTAGATATCCTTGGCAGTATCACAAGAGGAAATCTTGTCAAACTCAGAGGGTGTAAGGGCATGGTAAAGGTAGTTCTTTGCCTTGGCTTCTCTTTCAACATCTTAGATGTCCTCAGTGGTATACTTGTCTTCTTGATTTAGGACAATCATCCCTTCTTTGAGTGTTTTCCACAGCTGATAATTTGCGACAATCAAGAAGTTTTTCATTCTCATCTTTTAGTACCCATAGTTTATGTTATCAAATAGTGGAGGTCTAGAAGTGGATTGACCCTCAGCTAAAGTGTTGTGGAAATAGCTAGCCATTGGGATCTCTTCACAAGTTATATAAATTGGTATGTAAGAAATAACTTGTGAGGTCTGCTCTGATACCAATTGTTGGTCCCATTCTCATTAGATAACTGAACCTAAGAGGGGAGGGGGCGGTAAATTGGGTTTAGAAATATTTGCTTAACCCCTGTTTAACCAAGTCCCTATTTTTCATGCTTGTGTTCTATTCAAAATGACATAAACAATGTAACAATGGAAAGCAGGATAGAAAGACTGTTGCACACTCTATATATAGTGGTTCGGGCCCTCTTTTGGCATCTACTCCACTCTCCAAGGTTTACTAACTTTGGGTTTCACTCCACTATACCCTGTGGAATCACACTTGGTTTCTCGAGCTAACCAAGAACTCTTACATTGGTTTCCTAAGCTTGCCAGAAACTCACATTATTGGTTTTTCCAGGAACTCACCAACAACTCTTACAATGATGTTTTTCAAAGCGCACTAACAACTTATACAAACTTCAGCAAGTTTCCCTACTTATTCTTCATTATAAGATGCAAGCCCCTTGCTTCCAAATAAGAAAATAGTAAATAAAAGTGTACAAAAATGAATGCCTTTTGATAGGCAGAGTGTACAAAGTTTAGTAATAGAAACGCACTACATATTGCAATAAAGAACAAGAGAGATTAGACTCCAGGAGTTGTTGAATGATTAGCTTTGAATGCTTGTCTAAATGTAGTGCAAAGGAATTTATCTTGTGGAAGAAAAGTGGGAAGCCTTAGTAAATGATTGAGTAAAATTTTCAACTTTTCTCCAAGACATTTGAATCTTTCTTTTATATGTTGAGGAAGAAGACCTAGTTGTTATGATTATTTTAAGCAATTTTTCAAACATTTGGAAAAGGGCATTCAAAGCTTCGCTACTATTTTTTGCTTTTGTCTAGCTTTAAAACTTTTGAGATAAGTATTCAGAATTTCTAAGCTTCATTTCCTGTCAGTTACCATTGTGCATTTAATGCAGAACTTCTAATATAAGTCTTTAGAACTTCTAAGGACTAATTTTGGTTTCTAACATTTTTAACAGTCACATTTTTGCTACTTATAAACTTCTAAGGAGCCTCTAAAGCTTGATTTCTATTTCTGATATACTTCTTGAGTCTTGGTTTTTTTGAAAATGCCTTTGAAGAGCTTCTGAGTTGCTTTAGAGAAACTTTTGAGGTTAATTTATGAAGCTTGAATTCTGCCTCCAATAAGCTTCTTGAATCTTGTCTTAGCTTCGTATTAGAGTGTTGCTTTGAAGTTGCTTTTGACTTGGTTATAAGTGCAAAAGCTTCTTTCGAATTATTTCTGATGGCTTAAGAATGCTTCTAATCTATTTCTTGAGGCATGAGAAATTTTTGGAAATAATTCTAAGGTTCATGCCTTATCTTTGAAGAGATTTTGAAGAACTTCTAATAAGGTTTTGAGTTCAGAAACTTCTTCTAAACTTATGAGCTTCACTATTAACAAATCTTCTAAGACATTATTTCAAAAGTTCTTCTGACAAACTTTTGATTGCAAAAACTATTTCTTAAGTAGAGCATTCGGCTTCTAAAGTTTTTCTGGATTTATAAGATTTCTCTAAATTATTTCTGAAGTTCTTTCTGTTGAATTTTTGATTTCAGAAACGTCTTCTATATAGCTTGTGCATTGCTTCTTGATGAGAATGCAAAATGTCATATTTTATTCTCCTAATACTTTATCTTTTGCACCTATTTGATTCCTAAATATACTC
>JAYJMB010041768.1:0-32081 GCA_036873735.1 Pouteria campechiana
TCCTCGTGGGATCGACCCTTACTCACACTACTACAGAAAATTAGATTGGAGCAAGGTTCTAAATTTGGTGTGCCCACAACAGCACCGCCAATTGTCATGATAAAGAGGTAGGTGGGCATTTCAGCTCCACCAAAACTGCAGCTAAGTTTTTGCAATCTGGTTTTTATTGACCAACTATTTTCAAAGATTCTTACACTTATGTACTTCCATGTGATAGATGTCATAGAATTGGAAATATCTCTAGGAGAAATGAGATGCCTGTAAACAACATTCTTGTATGTGAATTATTTGATGTTTGGGGTTTTGATTTCATAGGACCATTTCCCTCTTCTTTTGACTAGTATGTGTCTAAATGGGTAGAAGCTACAACAATGCAAACAATTGATGCTTAGGTAATGATCAAATTTTTAATATTTTTACCAGATTTGATACCCAGAGCAATCATCAGTGATGGGGGAGCACATTTTTACAATAAATAGTTCGATGCACTTCTTCATAAATATGGAGTCACATATAAGATTGCAACTCCCTATCATTCTCAGACTAATGGATAGGTAGAAGTTTCAAATAGGGAAATCAAAAGAATTTTGGAGAAAACTATGAATGCTTCTAGGAAAGATTGGTTAGTAAAACTTAATGATGTACTTTGGGCCTACAGAATTGCATTTAAAACACCCATTAGGATGTCTCATTTTAGGCTAGTGTTTGGAAAGGCTTGTCACTTACCTGTGGAATTAGAAAATAGAGCATATTAAGCACTAAAATTTTTGAATTTTGACAGGCAACTTGTTGGAGAAAAAGATTGCTACAACTGAATGAGCTGGATGAAATTTACAATGAAGCTGATGAGAATGTCAAGATATGCAAAGAGTGTACAAATAAATGGCATAATAAGCACATTCTAAGAAAAGAGTTTGAAATTGATCAAAAAGTGTTACTTTATAACTCTCGCCTTAGATTATTTCCTGGTAAGTTACAGTCTAAATGGTTAGGTCCTTTCACTGTCACTAGGATATTACCCTGTGGGACAATTGAAGTTGCTCATGACACTAAGGGAACATTTAAAGTGAATGGTCAACATCTAAAGCCATATTTTAAAGAAAGATTTGACAAGCAAAAGTTCACATTGGACCTAAAAGAACCAGTTTAAAGAAAGAGATGGTCAAGCTAAAGACTATAAATCAGAACTACTTTTTCATCCCTTAACTTTTAGGATTTTTAGTCTAGCTTAGTTTTCTTTTATTTGTTTTATTTAGATATTTTTTGTGTGTGCTTTCTTGATTTTAGACAATTTTTTCTTGCAGGCATTAATAGTTTAATCAACTCTTATCTACCAGGAAAGGAAAATGAAACACTCTGATGTGCAAAACATGATATCACTTGTGGTCCAATTTTGGCATATTTTGAGGATGATTTGGAACTCATGTTCAACATGATAATTTTATATCTCAAAGTTATCTTTGCAATTTATTAAGAATAACATGATTCTAACTTCAAATGAGAAAGTGTAACACCCCTCACCCCCAACCCTATGCGTTTCGACCACGCCACACTAGGGCCAATGCGAAACGCTACCATTTCCCTTCTTCTTAAGGGAAATCTTACCATATTGTTACAATTTTCTTAATTCTAAGGAAAATATCCTACCTAAAATTTGGTAGTCTACTCTAAAATATATGCAGTTATACCTAATATACACGTATAAAATCAAATAAAATTTTAGATTTTTATAATCAAATGACAATAATTATACCTACAAACTCACACCCATCTATATCATTAAAATATCTTCTACTCTTGCTCACCAATCCCAACCTATAGTTGGAATTCTTTACCTGTCTTGTCAGCTAAAAAATAGTTTAAGAAGGCGGGAGTCTGGGTAACTCAATAAGTAGGCAGAAATAAAATAAAATAATAATTAATCATAACAACATGTTATAACCTAGATAATGTATCAAATACAACATAATACAAATTTTAATCATTACAATAAACACATCCCATTTCCATCTCATCCTGAGATGTATAACCCAAGGCAATCATACCATAAGGCTTTCATCCTCATTATTCTATGCACACCCTATGCATTTTCGGCGTATAATATCATTTAGTGCCCTTTCGACACTTCACATCACATCCAAGCCACTTTGGCTTATATCACAATGCGTGCCATATAGGTGTCTCATCTCACCATATATGCCATGCGGGCACTACATATCCCAGGTATGCCTTATAGGTATAGTATTATGGTTGTGGCTTCAATGCTCATTACATCATTTTACATATCTATACTATTATGAAATGGTTTTCATTCCATTCATATGAATAGTTCTATGATATCATGTCACTTACACAGTTATGAGATATCACTTATCTCGTCTTTATCACCCATAAACAATATCATAATAGGGAATTATATTTTCCCTATTAATTTATACAATAAAAGCACATTAATATAACATACTATCAAATCTTAACATGGGATATACTCATCCCATCTATTCTTTCCATAACAAACTTGGGATATTCTCTATCCCTTTCATATAGACATTCATACACAAGAATAAGCATATTCTGGGATACTCTCTATCCTCATTACTCACATGATCATATCACATTCAAAATACCATTTATTTTAATTCTAAGGGATACTACTATCCCTAAAAGTTATACATTTACCAAAATCCATAAACATTAGTCCTTAATCAAACATGGGATCACTATCCCCATCCATACATTAGAATCAAAAATGGGGTAGGCCTTTAGCTCCAAACTACTTTTTTCTCAAAATTTGTTTTTTCATCCTTCTCAGATCATCCTATATAGAGTCAATGTCAATTATAATACATCATTTATAACTAATCTTGGGCTATAATCATCAAACATATAATAAACACCAGTTAACTTAGGATTTCTTTACAATTATCATAAGAAACCTTCTTGTCTAACATATTTATCTAATATCTCATATGATAGCATTTCAACAACATCTAAACAACTCCATTAAACTTTTAGGTTATTCAATTCATTGCTTACATAGTCTATTCGCAAAAATTCTCTTTAAACCCTAATTAGGGCATAGCCCAAAACTTGATTCCACTGATCCAAATCACTCCATACATATTCAAAAATATTCTTATCATTCCATTAATCATTTATCCCATGATTAATTCAATAAAATTTAGAAATCCCAAATTTTTACTATTCACAAAAACCCTAATTATGCCAAATCCAAAATTTCTCAGGCCAGATCATAATAATTACTTTATTATATCATTCTCCCATGAATTTATAAGCACATGCATCAATTTAAGCCCTAAAATGTACTTTTTCCCAAAACCTTAAAATCTGAATTTTGAGATTCAGTTGAGAAATCGAACTTACCATCGCTTACAAGTATAGCCATCCTTCCCAAACAAAGGACCAAGCTCCCAACTCCAAATGGCTCCATCCATTTGCGGAAAATCTGACGTTTCTTCCATTTTCTACTATTTTTCATGGTTCAAATGAATAAAAATTAGGTTTAACAGAAAATCACAAGTTATCTAGCTAGGCATCATGACTTCCTAGCAAATCAAGTAAAGGATTTAGCTAAATGGGGTTTAGGGCATGAAGTTTGGAACATGGGAGAAGAAACGGGATAGATACAAATGAAAATGGAACAAGATTTGGGTTTAAAAAGTTACATTTTTTTGGTCATCTGATGTGCCACAGAGCCAGTGTCACGACATAGACTTCGCTGACTGCCCAATGTTGCGAAATAGAAAACCTATGTCATGACACAGACTTTGTCGCCTAGTGTCGCAACATAGGAAACTTGTGTCACAACACTAACCTGCTACCCCAATACACTGCTAGTAATTAGAGCATAACTTTTACATAACATGTCTAAATGACCTAATTTTTAAAGTATTGGAAAGCTAAATTCAAGGGATACAACTGTTATGTTAACAACTTTTTCCAAATAAGCTTACAAACATGTCAAAAATCTAATAAATTTGACCTATTGCATTCATCCATCTAGAACAATTTTGGTGTATTAGTCATAAATTCCTCATATGACATCAGAATCAAGTGATTTTTCCTTCCATTGTATAGATAATTTCATGATATATAACTTTTGTGTTGAACACTCTTTCAAATTAGTCTATTATCTATGCTAAATTCAATTACAAGGATCCCTTTTCAAATTTAGCATCTACACTTATGAAAAATCACCATAGCCCCATTTTATGTAAAACATCTCAAATATCCCAATAATCACTTCTCACATATCACATACATGAAATAAGTTATGTTGATACCATTCACTACCTCATTTGAGGTCAATTATCAAAAATCACCTATTTAGTTGTTTTTAACCAAATTTTCTCTGACTTTTCTGCTATAAATGATTCCACATTCCAATTTCATTCCAAAATTCACCCAAGTCTTAAACCAAGATTCCACATACATCACAATACATATAATAACTATCTTAGGCTATTCACAATGATCATAAATATACTTTTTTCTAAATTCACCATTTCTGTTCTTTTCTTCTCATTGACTTTATCTAGCCCAAAGTAGTGACATTTTTCAAATTATTCGAGTTAACTCTACCCATTTTCACATGAATAGATTTCAAACACCATAGGTGTTACAGAAAGTTATATCCAAAATAGTTCCTACTAGAACTTTTGATACATTAACTCTAGAAGTTATCAAAAGGCATCACTTGTGAGCTCCAACGACTTATGATAAAGGCTGATTAGAAAAAAGTAAACAACATAAAAGATGTATAAATTGCAATTATCTATCCAATGGGACAAGAATCACATAATTTGGAGTTTAGATGAAAAAGTTATGAGCAAAATACTAAAACTGCTCTAAACTATCAAAAAATTTGAAGAGGTTCTAAGGCTTGAAATATTAGTGTCAGAAGTTCTGACTGCAACACAAAATGTGAAAGTCAGAAATGTTGAAGGGGTTCTGAAGAACTTCTAAAGAACTTAGAAACATAACTTCAGAAGCATGTGAAAAGTTCTGATTAACTTTTGACGAGGATGAATGGTCGAAAATCTAAATTTATGGAGGTGTTTAGCTATCAGAAGGGTGTCAGAAGTTCTGAAGAGCTTTTGACGTGGTTAAAATTAACATTCTCAGAAGTGCAATAGAATTATATCAGAAGCCCTAATAGAAGTATAACTAAAGCTTGTAGAAGTGCTCATAAGTGATCAAAAGTGTATCAGAAGTGCAACTTGAGTGGTGCCTGACAATATCAGAAGTACAAACAGAATTTCTAAAGGGTTCAATATTAGCTCAAAAGTGTGCTAAAACTTCTGACGAAGTAAAGTATTAACCTCAGAAGTACTACAGCTTGACAAAAGTTTCCAATGAATGAAATTTTTGAGCAGTGAAATTTCAACTTTAGAATTTTTGAAGTAGATTAATGAGGAAGAAAATGTCTAAATCTCAAAAGAATTTTTCAGCAGCAATTTTTAGAAGCAAAGTTGAAGATTTTAGAGTGTTTAAGAAGCATTAAAATTGCAAGTAAAAGATTTGAAGTGCGGCACTTGGTGATTTTAGAAGTTGTAGTTTATTTGCACAAATTGATGTTATTCCTGGAAGCTGATTTTTAGGCGATGTATTGAAAATCCACAAAAGTGCAGCAAATTAATGATTTTTAGGACTTCTATTTTATGCACTACAATGCATTAGAAGTTATATTTTTGGGAGAAATATGAGTTATTATTTGAAAATAATCTTCATACGTACTATCGAATTCTATTATAATCTTATTGCTTTGGTTATTTAAAGGCAATGAGGGACAAAGTTAAGGAGAGAGTTGGATAAGGAGAAGAGCTTAGAGCAAGAAGATCTTTGGAGAAAGTTGCTCCAACTTTCATATTCTATTTTTGTTTTCTTTATAGTTCATCTATTATTTTTGAATCAACATTCAAACTGGGATTATGATGATGTTTATCAATTACTTAATTGGTTTTAATTCAAATATGATGTTCTAAATTTTTTTATCTAGGGTTAAATGGATCCTAGCAATGAAACTTATGTTGATGTTTGATTTTTGAGTTAAATTATCTTCTTTCTCATTGTTTCTTCTTTTCTAAGCTTAATGCATGTATGTGCTTAGCTACCATGTGCATGAACTAAGATTCTTAATTTATACTCAAGAGAGGTGAATTAGGAATAGATTCTTGAATTGAAGAAAATATGATACAATGAAGTCTAGTGATAACCATTCTACATGTGGAATATGTGCGAGTATGACCTTGTGAGCACATATATCACACTTGGATGTTTAAGCTAAATGGGTTTATCGATTTAGATTTGCATGGAGACATAGTAAATCACTTCAATAGGCACACCTATCCTAACACTTGAGAAAGGGTGGTAGATACTTTTAGTTCATTTGATTGGTAATGAGAGGAATGATAATTTACTCAATGCAATTCATTAATACAAGTGGATTTGCTAGGTGAAGTTGAATCCCTAGATATTTCATTCATTGATCTTTCTTCTGTTCTTGCAATTTTTCAACTTCATTGTTATGTTAAGATTTAGTTTTTATAACAATTTTCGAAATTCACTCAATCAAATAATACTGATTTAATACAAGTTTAGTACTTAGTGTATAACAACATACTTCCTTTTGAGAATGATACTTTGCTCATCTATTCTATATTACTTGTGATCATGTATACTTGCAGGATATCTAATAAGCTTTTGGCACCATTACTGAGGAAGGTAGTGAGTTACACATTAATATTAATACTAATCAAGATTGGTATTACTTTGGTTTTTCTTTTCTTCTTAGTACTAATTTATATGTTTAGTTTGATTCTTCATTATAGTTTATTTTGAATTCTAGATTTAATTTGTTTTTGTTATTTTTGTAGAAAGTAGTATATGGTACAAAGTCAGCGTGTATGGTACAAAGTTAGCAAGGCAATCTAGCTATATTTGACCTAGAAATTGATCATGCTTACAAAGAAGATTGAGAAAATAATTGATTCTGATTGAAAGATGGAAGAAGCAAGTGTAGCTGGAGCAGAAGTAGCTGAAAATCCATGCAGGCTTTTGAGAGATTATGCTGCTCCAATTATTTCAGGACAAATATCATGCATAAGAAGACCTGCAGTTCAAGCAAGTAATTTTGGAGATTAAGCCATCTTTTATTCATATGCTTCAACAATCTGTGCAATTCAGTGGACTTCAAAGTGATGATCCAAACAACTACTTAGATGCTTTTCTTGAAATTTGTGATACAATTAAATATAATGGAGTCAATAATGATACAATTAGGTTGAGATTATTTTCATTTTCTCTAAAGGACAAAGCTAAAAGTTGGCTTTCTTCTCTTCCTGCAGGCTTAATCACCACTTGCGATGCTATGACATAGAAGTTCTTAGGTAAATTTTTCCTTCCTTCAAAATCTGCTAAGATGCATAACGATATTACAACTTTCATGCAGATGAACAATGAATCACTATATAAGACATGGGAGAGATTTGATGACTTGCCAAGGAGATGCCCAGATCATGGAGTACCCATATGGATGCATGAACAAACTTTTTATAATGAGACTAGTCCAAATTTTCATTTTGTGATTGATGCAGCTATAGGAGGATCATTGAATAACAAAAGGATAGAAGAAGCTTACGAACTATTAGAGAAGATGGCATCGAACAGCTATTAGTGGCCTATTTAGTGGCTACCAATGAGAAGACTAGTAGGAGTGCATGAAGTAGGTCTCACTGCACTCACTGCACAGTTTGAAGCATTGAATAGGAAGATAGACAACATGAATGCTTCATCAATGAAAATTCAGAAAGTGACTTATGATTTCTATGGTGGAGGACATGATAGTATGGATTGTTAGGAAGGTAACACTTTTGTATAATCTAATGAGAATGCTAACTTTGTTAATAATTTCAACAGGATGCAAAACAATCCCTACAACAACACTTACAATCTGGGGTGGCAAAATCATCCAAATTTCTCATGGAACAATTAGTGGCAAAATCATCCAAATTTCTCATGGAACAATTAGAATGCAATAAGGCCACCACCAAGATTTAAGTAACCAAAAGAGAGAAAATCTAATCAGGATGACATTGTCAACAAATTTTGTTAGTAGCATTCAAAACTTCATGAACAACACAGATATGAGGTTTCAAAATCAAAAGGCCCTAATCAAAAATTTGGAGATACAGGTAGGACAACTAGCAAATATGTTGTTAGGAAAACAACACAGTTCTTTACCAGTAACACAGAGAAAAATCCAATTGAAAAGGTAAAAGTTGTAGAACAACCACTCCCAAAGAAAGAGAAAAGGAAGCTACTGAGCAACCACAAGAGGCAAAAAAAAGCACACTATTTCCATACCATCCCAAGCCACATATGCCTCCGATCCCTTATCCTCAAAAACTTCAAAAACATAAGATGGATAAACAGTTCTCTAAATTTTTGGATGTATTTATAAAATTGCATATTAACATTCCTTTTGCAGATACCTTAGCATAGTTGCCTAACTATGTAAAATTTCTAAAGGAGATCTTGGGAAACAAAAGAAAGTTAGAGGATTATGAAACTGTGAAGTTCAATGAAGAATGTTCGTCCATCCTGCAAAATAAATTACCACAGAAGATGAAAGATCCAAGGAGTTTCACTATCCCTTGTACTATTAGTGATTTACATTTTGAAAAGGCATTGGGTGATTTAGGAGCAAGTATTAACTTAATGCCTTTCTTTATTTTCAGAAAATTAGGAATGAGAGAAGTCAAAAATAACTATAGTATCACTTCAACATGCTGATCATTCAATCAAACATCTAAGGGGTATTGTGGAAGACATGTTAGTAAAGGTTGATAAGTTCATTTTTCTTGTTAATTTTATAGTTTTAAACATGGAAGAAGATATGGAGGTACTACTTATCTTGGGTAGACCTTTCCTACCAATAGGAAGAACTCTTATTGATGTTCAATAGGAAAACTTAATTCTTAGAGTTCAAGATGATTAGGTCACCTTTAATGTTTTTGAGGCAATGAAATATCCTTTGGATATTAATTATTATTTTTCAGTTGAATCTATTGACAAGTTGGTAAATAGAATTTTTTCCAAAAAATGTTGATGAAGATCCACTTTAAGTATGCTTGACTCAACCAAGCAACAAAGAAACTGAGAGAGAGGACATAGAGGATTGTGAAAAGTTGATGGAGGCAAACCCACTTTACTCAAAGCAACAATCACCAAGATTTGAGGAGCTGAAATAAATCAACAAAAAGCTTAAGCCATCTATTGAAGAGAATCTTATTCTTAAACTCAAACCTTTACCTTCTCATTTAAAATATATTTACTTAGATGAAGTTTCTTCTCTGCCAGTGATTATTTCTTCTTCTTTAACAGATATGATAGAGGAGAAACTACTAAGAGTATTGGGAGAGCAGAAGGGCACAATTGAATGAAAAATTGCAGACACCAATGGAATTAGCCCTTCACTTTGCATGCATAAAATTCTAATAGAGGGGCTATACAAACCCACCATTTAACATCAGAGGCATTTGAACCCAAAGATGCAAGAAGTAGTTAAAGCAGATGTGATCAAGCTACTTGATGCAGGAATCATCTATCCTATTTCTAATAGTCCATGGGTAAGCCCTGTGCACTTTGTACCAAATGAAGGAAGGTATGACTATGTAGAAAAATGATAACAATGAGTTGATTCCAACTAGAACAATTACTGGATGCTGTGTGTGTATTAGAATAGTTACTAGATGGCGTGTAACTAGAACAGTTACAGGAAATTGAATGATGCCACTAGAAAAGATCACTTTCCTTTACCATTTATTGATCAGATGTTAGAAAGACTTGCAGGACATGATTTTTATTGCTTTTTGAATAGTTATTCAAGTTATAATCAAATTCCCATTGCACCAAAAGATCAAGAGAAGGCACATTCACTTGTTCATGTAGTACTTTTGCTTTTAAGAGAATGCCCTTTGGTCTTTGCAATATACTAGCCACTTTTTAGAGATGTATGATGGCCATTTTTTCTGATATAGTGGAGGAATACATTGAGATTTTCATGAATGATTTTTCTGTTTTTGGCTCATCATTTGATTCATATCGCATAATTTGGCTTAGGTGTTGCAAAGATGTGAGGAGACTAACCTTTTTTTGAATTGGGAGAAGTGTCATTTTATAGTATAGGAAAGGATAGTGCTTGAACACAAGATATCAGAAAAAAGGAATAGAAGTTGATCATGCCAAAGTGAGGGTCATTGAAAAATTGCCTCCACTCACATTTGTTAAACTTGTTAGAGGATTTTTGGGCCATGTAGGATTTTATAGATGGTTTATCAAGGACTTTTCAAAAATTGCTAAACCCCTCTCCAACCTCTTAGTTAAGGATATACCATTTAATTTTTTAGATGATTGCGTGCAGGCCTTTAACACTTTGAAGGAGTGGTTTCAGCACTAATCATGGTAGCATGAGAGTGGGATCTACCTTTTGAGCTAATGTGTGATACAAGTGATATTACCATAGGAGTTGTCTTAGGACAACTAAAAGGGAGAAATTTTTAAACCATTTACTATGCTAGTAGGACCCTATCAGGAGCTCAATTGAATTAATCAACAATAGAAAAAGAACTTTTGGCAGTAGCTTTTGCTTTTGATAAATTTTGTTTTTACTTGATTGGTTTAAAAGAATTCGATTTGGAGATCAAGGATAAGAAAGGAACTGAGAATCCAATTGCAGATCATTTGTCCAGAATTCCAATTGCAAAATAGAAGGAAACTCCGATTCTAGAAGAATTCCTTGGTGAGCATATATTTCATGTCAACTCCATACAAATACCATGGTTTGCTGATTGCTAATTAGTGTGCTTTTGAAGGCGACTAAATTTAGAACCTTACTCCAATTAAATTACTGGTAATAGTGTAAATAAGGGTTGATCCCACGATGCAATATGAACAAGAAAGTAGGGGTTTTGAATGTAATGAAGAAAGTATTATAAAAGAAATCTATCAGAGAAAAAAACCTTAGTTCAAGTCAATAGCCACCATCAGAATCTTTTAACATAGTTAAATCATTGATGCAATTATAAATCAATTCATACTTTAAATATTCACTATTGAAATTAATTTTTCTATCTCTCCTTCAACATAGTTAATTAAAAACCAGCATTTTAATTAACCCCAACCACTAAAAAATCCAAGACCAACACTAATGGTTTAATCTAATAGCAACATTAAGATTTATAGAGATTGGTGAAGCTAAATAACACAACACTAGCGATTGCATTTAATTTAATCAAATATTCTTCCTAAGAATTAATAACTGCAATAACAATAAATTATTATACGCTAGTTGCTTTGCAAATTAGAGGGATCAAACGATTACAGATTTGATATCTAATCTAGCAATAGATTACAATGAATAATAAACTAGTAGGCCTCCTAGGAATTATGCACAACAATCATAATCATGAACAAAGAAGAACATTTAAAACTCAAAGTATAAATTGAATAATTAAATCAAATTATATCTCACAGTATATTGATTCTGAAGCTTCTGTCTCCTTAAACCAAGAATAAAAGTTTAGCCACGCAGGGCCTTGAAATTATGAAGAAAATAAAATAAAAAAGAGAGAAGAAGAAAATTCTCTATCGAAAGCCACCAAAGAGTCCTTTTCAAACCCTAATAAAAGAACCCTCAAAAACCTTAGGAAACTATAATTTATACGGAGCAAAAATAAGCAAAATATGTAATTTCTACAAAAATTCAAAAAGTGAGAACAGATTTGGGCGCCACCAGTGCCCCTTGCTGTCTCCTACGCTAGTGGTGTGAAGTAGGTTAGTGTCGGTGGCATTGATCTGCTGCCTCTAGTGCTCTGCTCCTTGTTGCTCCTCCTTTGCACTTCATCCCGACTTTGGCATTCTTCCTATTTTTTCCATTGATGTAGTTCTTATATCTCAAAAATCCAAGCATGAAAGTTGTAAAAAAAAATTTTGTCTTTGCAGAACATCTTTAATTATCTCAATCGGAGGTCGGATGAGAGAGTTATGCCCAAAAGATGAAGTGATGTTGAAATTGTCTAAAATCCTTCAATTGGCTTCTTTTTGCACTTGACCACTTCACTTGTCTCCTAAATCAGAATATAAGAATAATGAGTGCATATAGGAGTCAAATAAGTGTAGAAGATTAAATATTAAGGGAATAAAATGTGATATTTTGCATTCTCATCAAATTACCCCACACTTAACTCTTGCTCATCCTCGGGCAAAACTCAAAATTCACTCTCCCCCAAAAGACTATCAAGGTTGTAATTATCATAAACAAAGAATAACCAAAACCCTTCAAAACTCATAATATATCATGAATAATTCATTCTCACACAACCTATAATCTTTCAGTAAGCATTCTCTCTTGAAGATGGATTAAACTAAATAAGTAGAACCCTCATGGAAATAAACACTCTACTTTCATGTATTTCAAGGGTATATATTTCGCTCAAATTCATTCTAATGAAAATGATCTACCATAAGTTTGCACATCTTCTCATTCTCCATCACTTGGATCACATGCCTATCATGAATTATAAGGACTTTTCATTGCTTGTAACAGGGTTTAGGGTAAAGGTGAGAAATATTTAGAGATGTAGCTCAAAAGCCATTGAAACTAGTGAAGTATAAATAAATCAACTTATGCTCAAATATATCGGACATGTATGATCACTTGTTCTCTTCAGAATCTTTCACCTTTGAATACATGATGTACAAATAGGGCCCTTGAAAATTTGATATTTTCTTTTTCTTTTTCTCATTTTCTTTCATTTTGACACATATTGTTTTCAATTTTAAGAACAACAACATGTTCTATTTCACCAATCATAGTCATTCCACAAATTTTAACACCCACACACTTTATTTCTTGTAAACCCACACATAGCACAATGAAGACCCATGCTTCACTAACTCTATGGCTTGGGTAAAGATATTACTTTTTTGGGTTTTAACCTTGTAACATAGGTTCACAATAAAAGTCTATAGAGCTCAAAGGGGCTCAACAAGAGGAAAAATTAATTATAAGGTAGGCTATTTGGCTCATATAGTTCACAACAAAGAAGGGCCTTAATCATGTTCATGCATGCATGTATCGATGTGATATCAAAAAGAATTAAGGCAAGTTCTAGAGAAATAAATCCATGAAAGAATATCTCTCAAGAAGAAAAAGAATAAAACTAATGTGGATGTATTAGTCTAGAGGCTCAAAGTCTCACCAGTTTTTGTTTATGAAATCCAGTCATCACCATTCTCAAGGAAAATAACTAAACAAAGCAATTATAAATTGAAAGATTACTTGATCAATCATATTATGAATTTTTTAAGCTTAGTTAAATCTTACTCATGACATCCTCAATCTCAAATCATCAGAAACCACCAAAACAAAGGGTAAAATTGACTCTCTCTCAAAAAAAATTTCATAAATAAAAGTAAAGATAAAAACAAAAACACAAAAATATATCCTAAACCTCAATCTAAATCCCCTCTCCCACACTTAAAACTTACATTGTCCCCAATGTAAGGTTAAATGTAAAGAAGATACAAAAGTAACTAAAGTAAATATGCATAACTAAGAAAAAATTAAGGAAATGAAACACCAACTCCCCTTGGGTTTTCTCCCAAATAGTGCTTTTGTTTATAGTCGTTTGCTCGATGCAGTGCTTTCTTCTTCAATCAATGTAAACTGGCTATTTTAGATCCAATTCTGCAACATTCTCAACTTGTAGTCCTTCATGGAAAGGCTTAAGTCTATGACCATTCACTATAAGGAAAAATATTAGTTGCAATTAAAGGTCAATTCCAATGAGAATGTAACTTACCTGGAAACAGACAAAGTCTTGAATGGTATAGAAGAACTTTCTAACCAACTTTAAACTCCTTTCTAGAGATCATCTTGTCATGAAAAGCCTTCATCTTTTCCTTGTAAATCCTTGCATTCTCGTAAGCATCATTGTGAATCTCCTCTAATACTTGTAATTGCAACTTCCTATGCTCTCCACTTTCATCCATGTTCATGTTGAAACTCTTGTCCAATAAGCGTTGTGTTCTAACTCAATAGGAAGGTGACATGATTTTCCAAACACTAATCGATAAGAAGACATACTAATGGGCATCTTATATGCAGTCCTGTATGCCCACAAAGCATCATCCAGGTGCAAACTCCAATCTTTTTTATTTGGATTAACTATCTTTTTAAGAATGGACTTGATCTCTCGATTTGATACTTCAACTTGTCCACTGATTTGTAGATGATAGGTATTGAGACCTTATGGATCACATGATATTTTCTCAACAAAGCTTCAACTGTTCGATTGCGACAGTGAGTGCCTCGATCACTTATCAAAGCTCTTGGACTTCCAAACCTAGAGAATATGTTAACCCTGATAAAATTCACAACAGCCTTAGAGTCATCAGTCTTGGTGGATTTGACTTTCACCCATTTCGAAACATAGTCAATAGCAAGTAATATATAAACAAAACCAAAAGAAATAGGGAACGGTCCCATGAAATCAATGCCCCACATGTCAAAAATTTCATAGACTAGTATGGGGGTTTGTGGCATCTCATTCCTTTGGGAAATATTACCTGTCCTTTGACAATGATTACACAACCTGCACAAAGAGTATGAATCGCAAAACAAACATGGCCAATAAAAACCACACTCTAACACTTTTCTTGCCTTTCTCTTGCCTCCAAAGTGACCTCTACAAGCATAAGAATGACAAAAGGTGAGTATAGACAAAAACTCACTTTTAGGAATACACCTTCTTATTACCTGATATGCATAATGTTCCATAAGTATGGGTCATCTCACACATAATATTTTGCATCACTCTTGAACTTGTTTCTCCGAGCTTTAGACAAACGATGAGGTAATATGTTAGTGACCAAATAGTTTACCATATTCATATACCAAGGCAATTTCTCACTTGCAGAGAATAATTGCTCATTAGGAAACATTTCCTGCAGATGAAGTTCATCCTTCACATGGACTGACCGACTCAAATGATCTACAACCCGATTTTCTGTCCATCTTTTGTCCATGATCTCCAAGTCAAATTCACTCAAGAGAAGTATCAACCTTATTAATCTTGGCTTCTTCTTTCTTTATCATCAAATAAGGAAGGGCTACATAATCAAAATAAATAATGACTTTAGTACCAAGCATATAAGATCTAAATTTTTCCAAAGTAAAGACAACAACTAAAAGTTCTTTCTTAGTGGTGGAATAATTTCTCTAAGCATCATTCAATGTTCTTGAGGCATAACAGATGGCATGAGATGCTTTCCCAATTCTCTAACCCAAAACAGCACCCACCGCATAATCGTTCACATCACACATTATCTCAAAAGGAACATTCCAATCAGGAGGTTGGATAACTGGGGTTGAAGTCAACAGTTCCTTCAACTTGTCAAATGCCTTTTTGCACCCTTCATTGAACTCAAAAGCCACATCCTTTTGCAATAACTTGCATAGAGGCAATGCTATTTTGGAGAAGTCCTTGATGAATCTTTGATAGAAACCTGCATGTCCAAGAAAAGAATGAACTTCTTGCACACTAGTGGGATAAGGTAAAGATTGAATGATATCAACTTTCGCTTTATCTACTTCAATTCCACCATATAAAATAATATGACTCAAAATTATACCGTGTTCAAATATGAAGTGACATTTTTTAGAATTTAACACAAGCTTAGTTTCTATGCATCTTTGAAGAACAAGTATAAGGTTATGCAAGTAATTATCAAAGGAGTCCATGAACTGTGAAATCGTCCATAAAGACTTCTATATTATGCTCAATATAATCTAAAAAGATGTTGTATACCTTCAAAAAGTGGCTGGGGTATTGCAAAGGCCTAAGAGCATTCCATGATATACAAAAGTTTCGAATGGGCATGTGAAAGTCATTTTCTCTTGATCTCCTTAGGGTAATTGCAATTTGGAAATAACCCATCAAGGAAACGATAGTAAGAATAACTAGCTAACCTCTCAAGCATTTGATTAATAAAAGGCAAAGGAAAGTGATCCTTACAAGTTATAACATTCAATTTTCTATAATCTATACAAACTCATCACTCATTTTGAACAAGAGTGGGAACCAACTCATCATTTTGATTTTTCACCACAATCATTCTAGTCTTTTTAGGAACCGCTTGAACTGGACTAACCTAACTACTATCAGAAATAGGATAAATCACCCAAATTTTAAAAAGTTTAATGATTTCCTTTTTTACTACATCCATTATTGGTGGGTTCAATCTCCTTTATGGTTGACGAGAAGGTTTCGCTCCCTCTTCGAATAGAATTTGATGCATGCGTGTGGAGGAGCTAATTCCCTTGATATCTAAATTGTCCAACTAATAGTCATCTTATGCTCCTTAAGGACTTCCACAAGCTTCTCTTCTTGTGATGCATTGAGTTTACTTGAGATGATCAGATCACTAGTAATGTCTCTCCCTCTCTAAGAATACATACTTGAGATGACCAGACAAAGGCTTCAAATCTAGAACAGGAGCTTGCAAAATATAGGCTAAAATTCTCTTATCATAAATTGGTAATTCAACATGAGGAACATTACCTGGTTTTGGTGACTTTGAAAAGTCATCAAATGCTGCAACAGTTTCTTGCAGTTCCTCTGTCCATGGTAAATCCTTATTCTCCTTCTCAATATTCTCACTAATAGCAACTTTCAATTCATTTTTGCCATCAATTTCAAAAACTTCTGTGCACAAGAATCAATCACATCAATGGAATAAATAGTGTTATCATCATTAGGATATTTCATTGCATCACCACCAAATTTCATGGTGAGTGTGTCACTGTGAATATCTATCTTAGTCTTGGATGTCTTTAGGAAGGGTCTTCCTAACAGAATAGGAGTAGTTTGATTATCATTCTCCATATCTAGCACATAAAAATCAACAAAAAAAAATTAGATCATTGACTTGCACAAGAACATTCTCAACTATACCTTTAGGATAGGCATTGGATCTATTAGCCAAATGAATCACAACACCAGTCTTATCATCCAAATGTCCAAATTTTAAAGAAGCATATAAAGAATAAGGTATAACATTAATGTAAGCTCCTAAATCTAACATAACCTTTTTAAGTCTAGTGTTACCTATCATGCAAGGGATAGTAAACATACTTGGATCTTTGCACTTTGTAGGGAGTTTTTTCCAAATAATTGCCGAAATATTCTTCCCTACTCTCACCGTCTTAAATCCCTTAAGTTTCTATTTCCTCTTTATTATACATAATTCTTTCAGAAATTTAGCTTAATAAGGTACTTGTTTAATGACATCAAAAAGTGGAATGTTTACCTCGCATTTACGAAAAATCTCAAATAAGTCTTGATATCGCTCAATTTTTTGATATTCTGCTAAAGCCTCAGGAAAAGGTGGTATTGGTTTATATTCAGAAAGAGGTGAAAACTTACATCGAGTTACTTCATTATCCTTAGGAAGGTCCTTGTCTACAACATTATCTTTCTCCTTTGCTTTCTCCATTGGTGTAGGAGTCATCTTTTCTAAAATTTCAACCTCTTTACCACTTCTTAAAATAATTGCACTCACATTTTCTCTTGGGTTCAACACTATTTGAGAAGGTAATTTTTGTAAATTTTGTGCCTTCCGCCGATTGATTGTTTTTGCCATCTAACTTGTGTGATTCTCCAAACTTTGAATGCTAGCTTTCGTCTCCTGTTGAAATTACAAAGTGTTAGAGGCAAGAGACTCAACAATATCTTCCAAAGACATACTAGAGTTAGAAGTTTATCCCTGTTGTTGTCTAGATGGGTATGGTTGTTTGTACTACTGAAAATTTGGGCGATTTTGAGTTATGGGTTGATTTACTTATGGGTTCCCATAGCTGAAATTGGGATGATCCCTCCATCTTGAGTTATATGTATTTGAATAAGGATTATACTTCCTATGTGGTTGTCTAGAAAAGCCACCCATTGCATTCACTTGCTCAGTAGGATCCTCTTGAAGAGTTGGGCATGTATCAGTTGGATGTCCTACTATTGAACTAATTCCATAAGCTTTCACTGTCTGTATATTTCTTACAGCTAATTGACAAACAAGAGAAGTCAGACCTGCAATTTATTATTCAAGGGAGGAAAATGTTACTTCATTAACATGTTTGGATAAAGAGTCAAGCCTATTGTCAAATTGTTGTGAGTTGGTTGCCATGTTTGCAATCAAATTCCTTACAATTTCAGGAGTTTTATCCACCAAAGCTCCTCCGCTAGCAACATCAATCATGCTCCTTTTAGTGGGAAGAAGTCCCTCATAAAAATATTGGATGAGTAGCTAGCTACTCACTAATATTGAAACACTCCCAATATTCATATAGGGATTCTCCACTATGCTGTGTCACACCACAAATTTCCTTTCTAATGTTGGCCGCCCTTGAAGCTGGGAAATATTTTCTCAAAAATAACCTCTTTATCTTATTCCATATTGTGATGCTCCTCGAGGGTAGATAGTAAAGTCAATCCTTATCCAAATCCTTCAAAGAGAATGGAAAGGCTCTTAGTTTGATTTGCTCTTCAATCACCCCTGTCGGTTTCCTGCTCGTACACACCACATGAAAGTCCTTTAAATACTTGTAAGGATCTTCACCTATAAGACCATGGAAATTGGGTAAGAGATGAATTAGTCCAAATTTTAATTCAAAATTAATAGTACCATCTAAAGTAGGAAACATGATGCATAAGGGTTGTTGATCCAAATCAGGTGTGCCACGCTCTTTCAAAGTTTAAGTTCCAACCATAATTTCCTTCTTTTTAAAATTTCTTTGAGCTTCACTTCTTAACATATGCAAACTTCTCTCTATTTTTGGTTTGTACTATAGATTGCCTATATTAGAGGATTGAGTAACAGTCATAAACAATTAAGGAGAATCTAATGAATCTAAAAAAAAGTAAAAGCAAAAATAAATAGGAAAAATCACAAAAATCAACTAGAATGCCTCCTTGGCAATGGATCCAAAATTTTGGTGTGTTGTCCTAGGCAACCAAATTTAGAACCTTACTCCAATTAAATTACAGGTTGTAGTGTGAATAAGGGTCAATTCCACGATGAGTATCTAGCTTAGTTTTATGCAAGATGAACAAGAAAAGTGAGGTTTTGAATATAACAAAGAAAGTGTTATAAAAGAAATCTATTAGAGAAGAAAACCTTGGTTCAAGTCAACATCCACCATCAGAATCTCGTAACTGATCATTGATACAATTATAAATCAATTCATACTTTAAATATTCACTATTAGAATTAATTTTCCTATCTCTCCTTCAACGTAGTTAATTAAAAACTAGCGTTCTAATTAACCCCAACCACTAAATAACCCAAGACCAGCGCTAAGGGTATAATCTAAGAGCAGCATTAAGATTTGTAGAGATTGGTAAAGGTAAATAATACAAACACCAGTAGTTGCATTTAATTTAGTCAAATATTCTTTCTAAGATTTAATAATTGCAACAACAGCAAATTATTAAACCCTAGTTGCTTCACAAATTAGAGGGATCAAATGATTCCGGATTTGATATCTAATCTAGCAATAGATTATAATGAATAATAAACTAGTAGGCCTCCTAGCAATTATGCAGAACAATCATAATCATGAACAAAGAAGAACATTTAATACCCAAAGGTTAAATTGAATAATTAAATCAAATTAAATCTTACAGTATATTGATTCTGAGGCTTCTGTCTCCTTAAACCAAGAATAAAAGTTTAACCACCCAAGGCCATGAAATTATGAAGAAAATAAAATAGAAAAGAGAGAAGAAGAAGATTCTCTGTTGAAAGCCGTCAAAGTGTTCTCTCCAAACCTTAGCAAAAGAACCCTCAAAAATATTTACACAGAGCAAAAATACGCAAAATATGTAAATTTTGCAAAAATTCAAAAAGTAAGAATGGAGTTGGGCGCTGCCAGTGCCACCTTGATATCTCCTGTGTTGGTGGTTTGAAGTGGGTTGGGCCAACGGAGCCGGTCTGCTGCCTCTGGTGCTCTGCTCCTTGTTGCTTGTCTTCTGCACTTTATCCTAACTTTGGCATTCTTCCTATTTTTTTTCCTTGATATATTTCTTTTCTCTCAAAACTCCAAACATAGAAGTTGTAGAAATTTTTCTTGTGTTTTCATAACATCTTTAATCATCTCAATCGGAGGTTGGGTGAGAGAGTTACACCTAAAATACAGAGTGATGCTGAAATTGTCCAAAATCCTTTAATTAGCTTCATTTTGCACTTGACCACTCCAATTGTCTTCTAAATCAGAATATAAGAATAATGAGTGCATATAGGAGTTAAATAAGTATAAAAATTAAATATTAAGAGAATAAAATATGATATTTTACATTCTCATAACTGATTTTGTGAATTATTTGGCAAGTAATGTTCTACTCCTTGACATTTCATATAAATAAAAGAATTTTTTTTCTAATGTTAAACATTATCTTTGGGAAGAACCTTTTCTGTTTAAAGTTTATGTAGATCAAGTGATAAGGAGATGTGTATTAGAGAAGGAAATGGTAAGTATTCTACAACATTGTCATGATGGAGGGGCAGGTGGGCATTTCAGCTCCACCAAAATTGCAGCTAAGGTTTTGCGATCTGGTTTTTATTGGCCTATCAAAGATGCTCACACCCATGTACTTTCATGTGATAGGTGTTAGAGAATGGAAAATATTTCTATGATAAATGAGATGTCTTTAAACAACATTTTTGTGTATGAATTATTTAATTTTAGGGTATTCATTTCATGGGACCATTTCTCTCTTCTTTTGGCCATAAGTACATTCTAGTAGTTGTAGAGTATGTGTTTAAATGGGTAGAAGTTGGAGCAATGCCAACAATTGATGCTCAAGTAATGATTAAATTCTTAAAGAAAAATAGTTTTACTAGATTTGGCACTCCCAGAGCAATCATTAATGATGGGGGAGCATATTTTTGCAATAAATAGTTCAATGTACTTCTTCATAAATATGGAATCACACATAAGATTGCAACTCTCTATCATCCTCAGACTAATGGATAGGTAGAAGTTTCAAACTAGGAAATCAAAAGAATTTTGGAGAAAACTGTGAATGCCTCTAGGAAAGATTGGTCAATAAAACTTAATGATACACTTTGGGCCTACAAGACTGCATTTAAAACACCCATTGGGATGTCTCCTTTTAGACTAGTGTTTGGAAAGGCTTGTCACTTTCCTATGGAATTAGTACATAGAGCATATTAGGCACTAAAATTTTGAATTTTGACAGGTAACTTGTTGGAGGAGAATGATTACTACAACTAAATGAGCTGGATGAACTTTGCAATGAAGCTAATGAAAATGCCAAGATATACAAAGAGTGTACAAAGAATGGCATGATAAGCACATACATTCTAAGAAGAGAGTTTGAAATTGATCAAAAATGTTACTTTATAACTCTCACCTTAGATTGTTTCCTGGTAAGTTATGGTCCGGATGGTCTTTTCCTTTCATTGTCACTAGGATATTACCCTATGGGACAATTGAAGTAGCTCATGACACTAAGGGAACATTTAAAGTGAATGGTCAGTGTCTGAAGACATATTTTAAAGAAAGATTTGACAAGCAAAAGTTCACATTGGACTTGAAAGAACCAGTTTAAAGAAAGAGATAGTCAAGCTAAAGACTATAAATTAGAACTACTTCTTCATCTCTTAACTTTTAAGATTTTTAATCAGCTTAGTTTTGCTTTATTTTTTTTTTAGATTTTTTTTGTACTTTCTTGATTTCAAACAATTTTGTCTTGTAGGCATTAATAGTTCAATCAACTCTTGTCCATGGGGAAAGGAAAATGATACACTCCAGAAGAGAAAGTTTAACTCAGTACAAACAGATAGACAGCTAGATAGTTCACATTTGCATAATAGAAACATGATAAAACTAGATCATTTTATTCAGGGAAGCCCTCAATCTTAACTTTCTTTCATTCTTTCATATTGAAGACAATGTTTAGTTTAAGTTTGGGGGTACATTTGAAGACTTTTATTCAGTTTTAGGGAGCAAAATTTTATTTTTTAAAAAATTTAGATATACTTTTTCAATGAGCTTAAATTTTTTCTGACTTAGCTAAGAAAATCCATGAGCAATTATGCAAATATGTTATACATTGAAATTGAATGGGATTCTCTCTCAATGGTTAATAACATAGGCTTAGTTTTTTATTGCCATTACATATGATTTAGAAAGAAGGATAGATGCTACCTCGTGATTTAACGTTTCTTATGATAAATCTTTCTTTTTCACAAAAGATGATTTTTGAGCAGATTATGTTGTAATCATGTGAAGTGTATGTTGTTTAGTTGATAATTTTGTGAATTTGGTGACATATTTTAATTAACATAAATATGTTAGAACCTATTTGATTATCCCTCAAGGCGAAATCTTAGATAACATGTTTACTTGGAAATAATTTAGGCATTTTCTTTGATTAGTTTGAGCCTTTCAAGCTAACCTAGTACATCGTATCACTAGTGTCCCCATTGAGCCTTACTAAAAGAATGATATATGCAAAGTATATGAAAGACCACCATTTGATTTTCTTTCTTTATAGCCTTATCATCCAAACCTATTCGGCCTAAAAAACCATGCTTGACCTATAAGAGACATATTCTATGCATATGGTTGTTAGAGATGTATGAGTGAATCAAAAGAAATTAAGTTTGGGAGAATAAAAAGAAAAGAATGCCAAAATAAAGAAAAAAAAAAGGAATTATCCTTTAATTGAGGGGGATCATATCCCAAAAAACTCAAAAGAAAACAAGTTTGGGGGTGTGGTAGTAATACAACCCATAAAAATAGAAAGAACCCCAAATAATAAGTCGAGAGAGTGAATATGTATGTGCAACTTATTTATAATCTCTTACTTTGTGAATACTTATTCCTTTTCTTTGTTAGCTAAACCCAAGGCCCCATTTCTAGCTTAATAAAGACTTATTGATCCAAGTGGATAGTGTTATTTACATTAGTGAAGAGGGATCATGAAAAGCAAGCTTATGGAATGTTTTATGAAAATCATTAGAATAACTAAATTACATATTATTGATTGAAAGGTATGTATATAACATGAGATTGACAAAGCACACACACACACACACATTCTCACTTCATAAAGGGATTAATGAAGCATGAGTATTTTGAGATTCCATGGCAAGTGTCTTAAATAATTTTTAAGTCATATATATGTGCAATTTATCTAGCACATTTTTTATTAATTAAGAGAGACCATCCTAATGGTTTCATTAGTTGGTAACTATTTTGCTTGAGGACGATGATCAAAAGCTAAGTTTGGGGGTATTTGATGAGCTCATAATATACCATGTTTTAATACCTAAATTCATATATGTTTGTCCTCTTTTGATGTAAATATAGTGATTTATAAGCACACTCTAGTAAATATGTACTTAATTTGGTTATTACTCGAAGTGAATTCTATAATGATTTATTATGTCTAATTAAAGATAATTAGGTGCAAGAAATGAAAGGAAATATGAAAGATATCAAGGTGGAGAAAGGAGCAAAATAATGGAGTTTGGATAATGAATAAGTAGCAAAAAAATGAAGATTCAAAAGCAGAAAAATACTAAGATCAGAAATTCAAAAGGTAATTTCAAAAGTATGTTAGAAGTTCTGAAGTTAACATCAAAAGTATGTCAAAAGTTCAAAGTTCTAAAGTTAACTTCAAAAGTATGTGAGAAGTTCTGAAATGGACTTGGGCAATCAGAAAAATTAAGCGTCGTGGCAACCAAATCAGACATCATGGCATGTGATGTAATGAAACCTGGTGTTACTTGAAGGCCATTTTGAGTATAGATGAAGATAGATTCAGCTCAAGTGATCAACATAGAAGTTTTATCCCTTGAAGCTATCTATCCAAAAATCTTGACTCATAGGATTTGGAGTTGAAATATGGAAAGTATAACTAAAATATTGCAATTGTCTAAGACCTCAATCCCACTAACAGAAATTTCTAATGTGCAGAACATGGTATCACTTGTTGTCTAATTTTGGCATATTTGGAGGATGATTTGGAACTCATATTCAACATGATAATTTTATATCTCAAATTTATCTTTGTAATGCATAAGAATCACATGATTCTAACTTCAAATGAGAAAGTTATATCCAAAACAGTCTCACCAAAACTTTTAATACATTAACTCCAGAAGTTATCAAAAGGTGTTACTTTTGAGCTTCGATGAATCATGATAGAGGCTAATTCAAAAAAAGTGATCAACACGAGAGATGTATTCCTTATAATTATCTATCCAATGGGATAAGAATTGCATAATTTGGGGTTCAGATGAAAAGGTTATGAGCAAAGTACTAAAACTACTCTAAATTGTCAAAAATTCTGAAAAGGTTCTGAAGCTTGAAATATTAATGTCAGAAGTTCTGAAGAACTTTTGAAGCTCAAAATGTGAATGTTAGAAATGCTGAAGGGGTTCTAAAGAACTTAGAACCATAACATTAAAAGCATGTAAAAAGTTCTGATTAACTTCTGACGAGGATGAATGGCTGAAATCATAATTTCTAGAGGAGTTTAACTGTCAAAAAGGTGTTAGAAGTTCCGAAGAGCTTCTAATATGGTTAAAATTAACATTCTCAGAAGTGCAGCAAATGTATATCAGAAGCCCAAACAGAAGTATAACTGAAGCTTGCAGAAGTACTCAGAAGTGATCAGAAGTGTATCAGAAGTGCAACTTGAATAGTGTTTGACAATATCAAAAGTGCAAACAGAATTTCTGAAGGGTTCAATATTAGCTCAGAAGTATGATAGAACTTTTAACCAAGTGAAGTATTAACCTTAGAAGTATTATAGTTTGATAGAAGTTTCCAATGCCCAATCTTCAGAAGTTCTAAAGCTTTGCCAGAACTTCTGAGAAGTGAAATTTCAAACTTCAGAATTTCTAAAGTAGATTAATGAGGAAGAAAATGTCTAAATCTCAGAAGGATTTTTCAGCAGCAATTTTTAGAAGCAAGGTTGAAGATTTCAGAGTGCTTAAGAAGAATTAAAATTGCAAGTAAAAGGTTTAAAGTGCAGCACTTATTGATTTTAGAAGTTGCAATTTATTTGCGCAAATTGATGTTATTCCTGGAAGCTGATTTTTAAGCATATTTATTACAAATCCACAAAAGTGTAGCAAATCAATTATTTTTAGAACTTCTATTTTACGCATTGCAAGGCCTTAGAAGTTATATTTTCGGGGGAAATATGAGTTATTATTGGAAAAGAATCTTCATGCGTATTATCGAATTCTATTATAATCCTACTGCTTGGGTTATTTAAAGGCAATGAGGGATGAAGTTGAGGAGAGAGTTGGACAAGGAGAAGAGTTTAAAGCAAGAAAATCCTTGGAAAAAGCTGCTACAACTTTCATATTCTGTTTTTATTTTCTTTATAGTTCATCTATTATTTTTGAATCAACATTCAAACTTAGATTATGATGATGTTTGTCAATTACTTAGTTGGTTTTAATTCAAATATGATATTCTAATTTTCTTTTATCTAGGGTTAAATGGATCCTAGTAATGAAACTTGTGTTGATGTTTGATTTTTGAGTTAAATTATTTTTTTCCTCATTGTTTCTTCTTTTCTAAGCTTAATGCATATATGTGCTTAGCTACCATGTGCATGAACTAAGATTTTTAATTTATACTCGAGAGAAGTGAATTAGGAATAGACTCTTGAATTGAAGAATATATGATGCAATAAAGTTTAGAGATAGCCATTGTGCATGTGCAATCCATGTGAGTATGACCTTGTGAGCGCATATATTACACTTGGATGTTTAAGCTAAATGGGTTTATTGATTTGGATTTCCATGGAGAAAAAGTAAATCACTTTAATAGGTGCGCCTATCATAACACTTGAGAAAGGGTGGTAAATACTTTAGTGCATCTGATTAACAATGAGAGGAATGATAATTTACTCAATGCAATTCACCAATACAAGTGGATTTGCTAGGTAAAGTTGAATCCCTAGATATTTCATTCATTGATCTTTCTTCTTTTGTTTTGTAATTTGTCAACTTCATTATTTTTTTCAGATTTAATTTTTATAACAATTGCTGAAATTCACTCAATCAAATAATACTAATTTGATATAAGTTTGGTACTTAGCATATAACAATATACTTCCTTATGAAAATGATACTCAACTCACCTATTCTATATTACTTGTGATCGTGTATACTTGCACACGAGATCCAATTGTTAGAATATTCTTTTCAAAAGACAATTAGGGTACATCTATTATACCCACATTAGCGGCTTTAGGGGTATGTCCTATCACTTTCCAAGGGAGAGACAGAGGAAAGAGGGCTTAACATGTCGCTTTCACGATGAAAGGAAAGGTTCGTAGGGTAGGGGCTGAATGCCTAGTCACTTTCTTTTCGAGTGTGCTTTCAAAGTCACTTTATATTCGAGTGTGCTTTCATGCTTTGAGAGGATGGACCCCCACCCCCAATTGTACCATTTAAAAGGGTGTCTAACAGATTCTGTCCCCAATTGTATCATTTAAAAGGGTGTCTAACAGATGCTGTAATGCGGGCTAATAAAACTTAATAACTTCCATAGTTATCTGTAATTTTAACATTGTCAGGAAGAATATGCTATTTCATGAAAATGTTGGGTTGTCTGCTAAAATCCCAAGAACAGAAAAACTCCTTCAGAGATGGCGTTAATAGAGTGGTCTGTTACCAGTTGCTTTCCAACTTGAGTACAAATATACAAAAAAGAAAAAATTGAAATTAAAATTAAAAATTTGATGGAGCAACAAGCAAGTCACTCGTTATTTAACGTTTCAACACAACTTACGTCAATCTTATGTGTTATTTAACGTTTCAACACAACTTACGTCAATCTTATGTCGACTCATTCCCTTTGATGGGCCACAATGATCACAAATTGTCTTGATTAGGCCATCCTAATGCGGGTACATGTGACGAGGCAAGATCTACCACGCACGCGCCCCAGAACACCGGTGTTTGTATGGTGGGAAATAAATGTAAATAACATTAGCATGATTGGGATGATTCCAGCCTTCAAGCGAACAAAAGACAAAACACAACTTTTTCGTACAAAAATATGGATAATAATAATGAAAAAACACAAGTGATTAGAAATTGGTAACTTCCACGTGATATTACTGGGATGCAAATCCAACTTGTCAACCACAGGCATGGTCCGGCAAGCTCAAGCACATAACGCTCAACAGTAAATTGCGTCCTGCCTCAAGAAAGGCCAGCTGAGCTCGGCAACGAATATAAAAATGGTAAGGCAGTCTATCGACATCATGAAGTAAAAAATTTCGCTAGATTGAAATGAATGATATCCAGACAAAAGACCCTAGAAGATTCCTGACCAGAACCATATTTTCTCTTCCTCTATTCCTAAGACGCCAGTTTTTGAGAATTACTGGCGCTCTATTTGTATAGTTACATGACTGATATTATACTCCCTTCTAATATAATCCACCACTTTGTCCAACACACGGTCTGCATCTGCATCTCGTCTAATGGTAACATGGCATGCCAATAGGACTTTCCCTACAGTGATGGCCCAAATATGGAGCTCGTGTACTGCCACGACACCATCCATCTCACAGAGGCCCTTCTCAAGCATTGTTGCATCAATCTCCCTTGGTGTGCTCTCCATCAAGACCTCCAGTATGTTGCGCAGCATCCTGATTGTGGTCCCCAGAACAACCACAGAGAAGATGAGTGTGCATATCAGATCAATTATCTTCCACTCGGGCTTGGACCATATGATCGCCCCACCAATCATCACCCCCACGCTCTGGATAGAGTCCCCAAGTACATGGAGATACGCCCCTTGCACATTGATGTTCCAGTTCTTTGACTTTGCTCCCTTCAAAACTGCCTTCGAGTCACAGCAGTCTTCAGGATGCTCGATCAGGGGTTCAGAGAGATTCCCACTGTTGTCGACACGAATGAGATACTGCTCATCCTTGTTCTTAGACTGACTCAAAGGATGGTGGTGGTGAGTGGTAACTCTTATCCCATGGACAATATCAGTTTCATGAGCATGGTCATGAGCATGCTCACTATGGCCATGGTCATGCCTGCCATGGCTGTGACTGTGGCCATGATGACCATGATCATGGCCATCATGGCCGTGGCCATGGCCATGATCATGGCCCAGCAGAACAGCCATGATGATGTTAACAACTAAGCCAAAGGCAGAAACAGCAAACATTAGAAAGCCCTGGACTTCACCTGTGTCATTGATGAGCCTTGCAATGGCTTCATAGACTAGTATGCCAGCCAGGAGCCATATCAACTGAATGGACACAAGAGCACCAAGAATCTCAATTCGGAAGAAACCATAAGACTGGCGTGGATTTGCTTCCCATCCTGCTGCCCACAATGAGAACAAAGAGATGGCGAAAGCTGCAACATCTGAGAGCAGATGAGCAGCATCAGTTAAGATTGCAAGGCTGTTGGCTTTGATGCCACCAATTACCTCAATGGTCATGAAGACAATACAAAGGCAGACAGCGATAATCAGTTTCCGCATAGATGCAGACCGCTCTTTTGCATCTTTAGAGGCAGTCTCAGAGTCAGAGAACCCACAAGTAGCTCCGCCGCAAATCTTGCTCCCAGTTTGACTTGGTTCTCCAATGGGCACATCCCCACTCACTTCAATGATCTGACCATGCTGGAGATTTTGTCCTTCCATCTGAGAGTGAGATGTACCAGCATGGTTAGAATAATTCATAAACAATGGATGGAGAAAGGATTTTTCATTATTATAATCTATTCATACCACAGCCATTCTATAACTACCATTCAAAATCCAATTTTGGCTAAAGCATGGATATCCATGCCCAATAAAAAACTAGAAACAAAAATTCACTGTGCATCCTGATTGAAAATGCTCCATGGAAACAACTGGGAGTAAATCAAAGGGCTTTAAAAGAAGTGCAGCTGGAGGCTTTTGAAACCTCCCCAGGGAAATAAGATTGAACTATAATCCATAAAATTCAACACCATCATTGACAAACAATCTAATAAGTCCACTTATAATTCCATTACACCGCAAACAAAACAAGTTATAAACCTTACACCAAGCATAAGCCAAATCCAATCCACTCCCATAATTGGATGGCCAGTTTTTCTTTCACTTGTGAAAGCAACAACCAAACATAAAAGACTAACCACGAATTTCTGCATATTCTGCAAGAATATGCAGCATGTGGGATCTGCATGCTGTACAATTGCTGTGATTATTCATATAACTAAACAAAAGTTTATGCAACCATTTGACCAAAGTGTCCAACGAAACCAACTGAACATGATTATAGATCGCATCATTCAATCCATACATGCGCCAATGCCAATGATTTAAACAAAACATCCATAAAAGACCATTCATCAACTCAAATTTTGGTCTATTGGAATTGCCTCAATTTTAATCTGTATGGTTGCATTTTTAGTACATGGGGCATCAGAAAGCAAAGAGCAGTGCTACTGCCCATGGTCTCCCTTTAGAAAAACTGATTACTTGACAATCTGAGGTCTATTCCAAATAGAACATCCAAAACCTATTTCTTCATTCTATGGTAACAAAACCAAGCTTATCAACAAAACAATAGCCACAGTAAATTATGACACTGATCAAACCACTTTTTACTGAAACCTGTGCAACAGTAAGAAAAAATTCTCTCTCAACAGAAACAAAAAAATCTTTGCGTCTCTTTAGCCAAATGTGGCACGGTAATGTACTTCCAATGGCTGGATTAGTCCATCACTGTGATCTTCTAAACCTCATCCAAACAAAGGATCCCTCGTAGCCATTTCGTTCAACTATCAGGGAAGCAACAGCAGTGACAACTACCTATGCTGACATGGGCAAACAGATGCTAAACATTCATAGCTAGTAGGTAGTCCAACATGACTATCTATGGCAAAGGGAATCTACATGGTAAATGAAATAAATCCTCCACAAAATTCCACAGGCTACATGTAATAACCCGTATTAAAATTTAATGCAAGATTTTGTCTTTTATGCTGATGTGGCAAGAGTAGAAATTTTGACCATCGACAGGTTGACCATAGATTTTGAGATTTAAAAAATTTATTAATTATTTAAATCCCAGCAACCTGTGTAGCTCGGATAGTTAGAACCATAGTCAAAGAGAGAAGAGGTCAAGGGTTCGAAATTAGCGTAGTGAAAAATTGCCTAATTTTACGATTTTCTTCTCACTTTTGAAAAGGTGAGACCCACAAGAGGATAAGCCTTATCCTCCCTTATCAAGAAGTTGAAAAAGTTGTTATGTAGAGGGATTTTGGAGGAGTTACGTAACAAGAGAAATACTCTATACTCTTTTAACAGCAACTAGGAGTTCTCAAAAAGGCTAGAAACCTTTTGCTACGAAAAGAGAAAGGGAGAGAAGAGAAGAGAGATAAGGATTTTATAGGAGATTTTTTATCAAGAAAAATAGGAGTTGTTGCTTTATTCTCCAAATCAGTAAATTGAAATTATGTTGCATTATTTAGATCTTTATAAAAAGTAATGCAAAATAAAAGAATGCATGATTCATATCCTTTTTGGGTTTAATGCATGAGATTTTTCATGTATTAATTCTAATGAAAACTATAGAGTTTTATGCATGTGTTTGGTTTCCAAAAGATCAGAAATCCCAGATTTTTAATCTTGAGTAGATTAGATTCAAATCAAGCAAAAACCCAAACAGGGTCTATTTGTAGAAGTTGCGAACCGTCCATGGCCAGATGGGGCCTGCCGACCAGAATAGGCCGTCCAACCTCAGCTAGCCGACCGACCGACTAACCAGACCAGACGAACGCCCAGCGTGGCCAGCCCAGCCAGACGGCAGCAGCTGGGTGGTGCTGATGGCAATGCAGGTCGGCGAAGGCAGAGTTGGATGGGTGGCGGCGGCAAGAAAGGCTGGCGACCGGCGACAAACGGTGGCATGGTGAGACGAGAGAGACGACAGAGATGGGTTCTGCTGCCATCGTTAATAGGATGCAAGATCGGATTTCGCCTAAATCAAAACCACCAATCAGAGAAATTTCATCTGATTTATATGGATCAGATGGTCCACTATCACACCAGCCACTCAACTAGGCCGGACGCACGCTGCCGGTGCGTTCAGCCTAGCCGAACGGCGGCAGATGGGCATCAGACGCCGGCAGCGGCGAGCGAGGGCGGCGGCTGGCGGACGTGGCAGAAGCCAGTGGCAACAGGTTGGCGTGGTGGGGGCAATCTCGAAGATGGGTTCCAGCAGCCATGGCTGCTGGACGTGCATGAGGAAGAAAGGGTTGCCCCCTTTCTAGAAACCCTAACCCTAATTGAAATGGACTGCCGGAATTAAATGTGAAGTTTTGGGGTCCATAGATGTCTGATTTTAATGATCTTATAGTCGTTTTCCATGTTTTTAAACGTTCTGGATTCGATGAACAAATCAGATTTTCCAAAACATGACCAGATCTTTAGATTTTATGTGGACGGATTTAAAGGGCTTAGATTTTATCCCTTGGATGATTGAATTGGTCCACTAGATCTGTCATGAAAAATTTATATTCCTTATTCTTATGTAATCCTTGTGATTCATAGGTCAGATGATGATTAATCAAGAGAGATTGACCAGATTCATGAGTCAGATGATGATTAATCAAGAGAGATTGACCAGATCCATAAATCAGATGATGATTAATTAAGATATATTTTCCAGATTTTCTAAATTATGACCAGATCTTAAAATTTGATTGGACAACTACCAAGGGTTGAGATTTTCCTTCCCTAGATGTGATGTGATGGTCCATCAAACCGGTTAGAAGATTATCAGAGTTATTTACCTAATAGATATTTGTGTACATTGGGTTAAAAGATTAAAATAATAAGAGGAATACAAGATGTAGTTCGTGTAGATTTTTGGTTAACACGTGTACTAAGATTATTTTTCTGCTTACTGAGTTTTGTACTCACCCTT
>JAYJMB010041779.1:22893-36060 GCA_036873735.1 Pouteria campechiana
CATGCAAATGCAACAATCCAACAATATTAACCATTTGATTGGTCATATTGAAACATATACCTTTTGTTATTATCTGCTCAAAAGGGGGTCCAATCAACAGCTTGACACATCCATTTGTTTGGGATGATGGATTGCTTATGATTTGAGGAATGTCAATCAGGACATGTCACCTTTGAGAACATGTCCTATGACCTGACAATTTGCATTCAAAATAGAGAGTGGTTAAAGAAGCATGGCCAATAACTACTATCTAACTTGCATTCAGAAAGCATAACACTAGTCATGATGGCATCTTCATAAAATGGATGAATGATGCATCTGCCATATGCAGTGCAAGGCTTGCCTTGCCAGGTCCAGAAGAAAAAGGCTTGGTGACTGCAACTATCCCTTTGGCAGCCGAACAAAATGCAAAATGGTTTATCAATCAATTGCCACTACCTTCACTTGGGACAAGCCCACTGTCACCAATAGGTTCTGGGAACAAAACGTGTGAACCTATTATTGAAGAACCATCTACACCAGAACCTGAGCATAAAGAAGTTACAGAGGCAGATATTGAGGATGCTTTTTGGGAGGATGATCCAGATGAGATTCCTACAATAAAACTCAACATTGAAGAGCTCTCTGTGAATGTTCAAAACTATATGCAAGAAACTAATATGGACCTCGAGGACTTTGATGTTTCAAAGGCGTTGGTTGCTTTGTCTCCGGACACTGCTTCAATACCAGTTCCCAAGCTAAAGAATGTCAGTCGGCTGCGAACAGAACACCAAGTGTGAGTATATTGAATCCACCACTGAAACATGCTGATCGATAAGATAAATGTGTTTTTCTCCTATGATTGTACCAAACTATTAATGTTGGCCAACTCACTACTGCTACGGTTGTTCACAATGTAAAATGATTGTATTATTCATTGGTCGCAGTTATGAGCTTCCAGATTCACATCCTGTTTTGAAAGGGGTGAGCAATTTTACAAATCATCTGGTAAACATATATTTGATTGTTGTTCACTTCTATTTCTAGTTCATTAACATTCGGGGAAAAAAATTGCAGCTAGACAAAAGAGAACCCGATGATCCATGTTCATACCTTCTTGCCATATGGAAACCAGGTACACCAATAATATAATATGTTGAAGATGATTATTGTAATACCTCCAGCTCTAGCCAATATATAAGTATTATCTACTTTGAAACCACTAAATCCTACGGGCATGTAGAGCTCATACGGTTTTGTCCCTTTAGACCAATTCTCTAACCCAAAAAGCATCTCACAATGACTTATCATAGTTAATACATGAACCACTGATCTCAAGTCATATTGGTTTCAAGTATAACTATAGCAAATCATTGTGAGACACCTTTTGGAATAGAGAGTTTGCCCAAAAGGGCAAAAGCATATAGGCTTTGTGTACCACCAGGATCTAGTAGGCCTAAAACGGATAATACTTCATATTAGCTAGAGTTGAGAGAGTTACAATTGTGCAAACAATAAGATGTTTCGATGCAATATTATGATTATGGATATTGTAAAATGCTTGATATCAGGTGAAACTGCACAATCTACACAACCACCTGAATCCTGTTGCAGCAGACAACCAGGTCAACTATGCCACGAGGAGACATGTTTTTCATGCAACAGCATGCGAGAAGCAAATGCACAGACTGTTAGAGGCACACTTCTGGTGAGAAATCTATAATATTTGTGGTGATACAATCCAACATGTTAATCAAGTTTTACCTCATTGCAAGCAGTTATCTTTTTCTTCAAGAAAAATACAAATTCTTGTTCATCTAATTGATGCTTGGCATCCCTCATACCTATGTACAGATTCCATGTAGAACAGCAATGAGGGGAAGCTTTCCACTTAATGGCACCTATTTTCAAGTTAATGAGGTAATCTAAATAGTTATATTTGTCACATGTATAGCTAAAGCAACATTGGAATTCAATAACATAAAATCAAATTTTGTAGAGTAGTCTACCTAGAAAAGGAAAGAAAAGAAAAATGTGCTTCATGTTACCATAGGTTCTGTATCATGTGAAACTGAGCAGAAGCAATTTTCATGCAGGTTTTTGCTGATCATGATTCAAGCATTAAGCCAATTGATGTTCCAAGGTCATGGATATGGAACCTACCAAGAAGAACTGTGTATTTTGGGACCTCAGTCACAACAATTTTTAGAGGTACTGCAAGCACCAATTTCAATTGAAGATTATATAAGAATGAGAAAAAACAATTTCTGATAACTTTCGTTCTTAATAGGTCTATCCACAGAAGGAATTCAACATTGCTTCTGGAGAGGTATGAAATAACACATCTACTTGATTACAATTATGCTGGAAATATGGTGAAAAATGCGTCCATTGCAAAATGAGGCAAAAGTGTCACAAGTTTTGAAATTTTCATCCATTGGCCCATAACACAGACCATGGCCTATTGTGATTGCTGTGCCAATTTCACTCATACAGAAATCGCAGGCTACTAGAACCTTAGGCATGCATCCTGAGCATTCACATATGAATTAGTAAAGCAAGGGCATGGTATGCTGCCTCATGTCATACAAAGAACTGAAAAAACTATTTGCATCAAGCACATTCAACTGATGAGGCCCTTCCTCTTTTTGTTCACGTAACCATTTTCAGGATTTGTTTGTGTGAGAGGATTTGATCAAAAAACACGGGCTCCTCGACCTCTAATGGCAAGACTACACTTCCCTGCCAGCAAATTCGTCAAGAATAATAAGAAGGCACCAACAAAGCCAGATGAGTAGGCAATACTGAGGGCAGGCAGCAACAAAATCCTAACCAGGATCTGTCTCTTGATGGGCAGGTCACTAACCATTGAAATGTTGTATATTGATGATGCCTCCAAGGTGAGCACCGAATGCAACAAGTGCCAGCTGGTTTGATCAGCCGCAGTTCGGTATGTAGCATTTGGTAGACGATGGATGGCTTCTCATCTGTATAACCCCTTTCTTCATTTGGTCTAACTAGAGTCCATCATTGAATTATGATTATTCCATTGCGTGCTCCAAATCGAGCCATTTTTCAAAAAGTTTGCATTCACTCCATGGTTTACTGATTGTACATAAGCATTTCTTGGATGACTTCAATTTCTGCAATCATGTAATTGACATTAATCCACATTTTTTTAGAGAAATAGGTATCTTCAACAGGCATGTATGCTGAAATGGAAATTTTCTTTAGCAATCAATGAAGCTGGGAGGTCCATGAGCCAACATCTCTTTATCATGTTGCCCAGGTACTGTTTCATGAACACAGGCAAATACTCCCTCAAAAATGGGACAATGACTTGGTGACTGGACAAATTATTGTATTACTTTTAGATCATGATAGGCGTCTACCTAGGCCAAAAGATCAAAGGGATTCAAGTTAGTTGTTGATTCCGACTATCCAAGTCCACGTTTCTACACTAATTCTAATCTCATTTTCTATTTTTCTGTTCAACACGCACGTCAAAATCTGGAATAATAAAAATTGACTGCTTCGGCTTCCTCTACATAAATTAGAGCTAGGTATCAATAAATGACAACATGCTTCCTTGATTCCATGGCTATTTAGGTCAAGATCTCTTCCTTTGTTAACTGATGAATAATCGAACTCATTTTTGGGGATGTTGACTTACTTTGAGCTAGAGGTTTCCTATGATTGTATAATTGGCGAGGGAGATCTGGACAATGAGATCTACTCTTATGAAAGGAATTGAGATGGGACAATGAGATCCACTCTTATGAAAGGGATTCAGATGGGATTGAGATTGGAATTCAGTACTCTGGTGCTTCCAGGTAAAATATTAATCCTACTTCTAATTAATTTCACTGACCCTATTAGTAAAATTCGAGGTTGAATTTAGGTTGATAATTCAAGTTAAAATTTCAAATTATTTAGAATTCTTATCTTAAATTAATTTTTAAAGATTACAAATATTGAGAATACCACGATAAAATGTAATGACATTCTTAGAAATCTCTTAACAAGTACTTGAAAGAGATCATAGAGTTGAGATTCTTAAAACAACAACATTCAAACTCTATAAACATATGTATATATAGGTTCCAATCTTATGCGCATAAGTGTATAATATTATTTTTGCGCACATGAACCTTAGGCGTTGGATTGGGGCGGTAGAAATGTCTGCTACCCATTTTTTGCATGTTAGTTTTGGTAGTATGGCAACAAATGGGAGAGAGGAAGACAGAGAATGGAAGATCAGAGAGGCAACCTAAGGTGGGACATGGCAGTGAATGGGATAGCGGTTTTGGTGGTATGGCAAGGAATAGGGGAGAGGCAAACAGGGAGAACGGAAGATCGGAGCAGCGACCAACAGTGGGACATGGCAAAAACAGGGGAGGGGCGGTTTTGGTGACATGGCAACGAACAGGAGAGGAAATCAAGGAGAAAGGGCAGAGGGAGGAGAAAATCGGAGTGGCAACCGCTGGGGCACGATAACGAACAAGAGGGGGAGGGAAATTTGGGCGATAGAATTGCTTGCATTCTAGAAAAACAAAACTAAATTAAACTAAACTAAGGTGCAAAAAATGAGCAACGAAGATTTCCAATCCCTATCCAACGGCTAACGTTCATGTGTACAAAAATAATATTATACATAAGATCGGAATGAATATATACAGAGAGAGAAAGACACGTACACACACACATCCCTAAGTTCCTGAGCCAATATGGGAGATAAGGGTTTAGCGCAAATCAGTATTTTGAAAACCAAACCGGCTGGTCGAGCTGGAAACCGGCCATGCACCGATTCAAGTGAGGCCAGTCGTCGATTCCCTTAGCAAAACCATGTGAACCATTGGAATCGGAGTATTGAATTCCAACTGATTCATTTTTTTAATATAAAAAAAAATTAATTTCAAAATTTCAATGAGCATAAAAGAAGAGGAAAGATTGGAATTCGAATTGTTGAATCAAGCCAAAGTTTTAAATTCATTGAGGTTAGTAATTTTTTATTACTACATCATTTTAATTATATTATTTTGATTACTTTAATACATATGTGATGGATTTTTATTTATCTTAAATTTTTTATTATGCATTTTAGATAATAGATATTTTTAAAAGTTTAAATATATTCTTATTTAAAAATAAATAAATAAGTAAAATAATTATTGTATCGTAATTACATCATGTTAACATCATTGATTCAAACCGGTTCACTCCACTAGTTAAACCAGAACGGATACTCAAAGGATTCAACCTTCGGTCCGGTTTTTTAAACATTGGCGTCAATGGTATCAAAGCTAAACTCCCCAACATTAATGCCTAAGTTCCTGAGCCACTATGGGAGATAAGGGCTCTGGCCTTGGTTGCGAAAAGGATTGATGAGAGCTTTGATAATTACAAGCTTTCGTATGGGAAGTGCCGCAATGAAAAAGTAAGAGATGCATTAATATGTGATCTGTACACGATTTAAAACTTAGCCGGACTTTATTGCTTTCAAAGAACCCAATTGAAGAAGTTGCTGCTTTTGCATGTTAATAATGGTTATTTCCAGTTATTATTACCTCATTAAAGAGGGAAATGGCCGTGTGAATCAAAGTATGCCTTCCAGTACCGCGTCGAAACCAATCTTACACTTAACCATGAAAACGTGTCATCGTGCCAATAGTGATGCAATAGCTGCAGTCAAGCCATCCAACTAAAATAGAATGCAAGACGGAAGGGCTTTAACAGAGGGGAAGTATGTAAGTACCTTTTGGTAATTGTGGCTGGCAATGTAAAAGCACGGCACCAGTTGCAAAGAATCACAAGAACATCATAGATTTCTGAGATTTCAGCACTAGTTGCAGAGAGTAAAAAGAATATCATCGCCTTCAAAAATTCCATCAAATCAGTCGTTTAAACTTGTTGAGGAACCCTAATGAATTTATTGTCAGAGATGGGAGGGGGTGGGGGCGTTTTCAAAGACAAAGGGGGAGGGTTGAAGTGGGGTGTTGACGATCTCTGTTGAATTCTTCGTCAAAGATAAAAAGGGGAAGTGAGGGCGGGAAGTAGCCATTTTTCGTTTCTCCCTCCCTTTCTCGCTCCCTGGATGATAGCTACGATAGTTTAGTTGTGGCGGGAATTACACTCGTATGGCTATACGTTGTGGATCTTCGGAGGGGATCTGGACTGTTCATTCCATTCGTCAACATACGAAGAGGGGCCATGTGGATTTGCATCTCATGGATTTCTACGATTACGCCAAATCTGGGACAGAGGGAGGGAGGGAAAAGATAGAAATTTCCCGCCATTCTTTAATAGCTATCAAACATAGACGTTTATAGAGCCCATTTAAATAAAATCGATTCGGGTTCAAGTCGGGGCGGATTCGACCCTAACCCGTCCAAACCCATACCTGCACCTACTTCTTACGGGCAGAAAGGGGGTTAAGCAACTTGCCCAAACCCAGCTCACTTCATTAAAAATAAAAAATACTCTCTAGTAACAGTGGTCTATATTTGCGTAAACATAACATCTTTTATTGCTTGAGATAAAAACAGTAAAATTCTCATATATAATTTAAGGATATCTATCACAAACTGTATGTATCAAAAATACTCAAAACTATACCTCAAAATCAGTTGAAAGTAGACGTTAGTATATATATACACGATCTCTCGAATCTAGATTGTCTGTATATTGAGTAACATTATTTAAAACGACTTGTGCATAGAAATAAGACTTATAAAAAATCTTTTAATTGATAAAAATAAATTCAAATGAATAATATAATAACAATATTCTAAAATAAATTAGAATCTTATAAAACGAAGATCATGACCAAACCACTAGTCATGAGATCCCCCCCCCCCCCCCTTCAAATACCATTATTTTTCTTTTTATTTTTTTTTATTTTTTTCAAAGAATTTTGACTTTATTTAACAAATAAATGAACAATTTGAATGACCAGCAGTCATCTATTAAATGATGATATTGTTACTGAAGGCAAAGAAAAAAAATAATGAAGAAGCATGCTAATATAGACTACGTGGACTTTTACTTAAAAAGAAAAGTCTTTTAACTCAAACCTAAACCTGAAGCCAACTCAAGCCCAGATTGGAAGCCAACTTGCACCTTTAGGTTATATTGGGAAAAATGTTATAAAAGTGAGGGTTAGAGTTAAGGTTAAGAAAAGATTATAAAAGTGAATATTAGTGTTTGGCAAGCTCAAACTCGCACCGAACCCACTAGACTTATACCCCTGGCAATTAATGTACCCTTGCTCAAGGCATTCCCACCTCACTTCGGCCCATCAAGTTTAAGGAATTGTGTTAGACGTTTGAAAGACAAGGCAGACATAAGAAAATAAATATTGACCGTGTGCCTGGACAAGTGGACCACCTGCACCATCATGCTTGTTTTTGTATAGAAGATATATAAAAGGAAAATAAAAAGGGAAATATGTAAAAGGGATATAAAAATAAATAATTATATTGCACAAATAGTAGATGGCGCAAGCCATGGAAAAAAAAAGAAAATAAATTTTCTTCAGGAAAAAAATGCGTGTGACCGTTATGGATAAAAAGCAATGGTTAGACATTAGAATAAATAGCAAAGTGTGATTTCCAGTGTTATCAAAATCAGACCGAACTAGTCGGTCAGATGAGTTCAACCGTGAACCGGTTAGTTGACTATTGTATCAAACCAATTAATTAACCAATTTGACCGTGATTTGGTTAGTTGACCAGTTTGATACAATAATAAAAAACATATATTTAAATATATTATCAATAAAATAAAAGGATAAAGTAAAATAGTATATTATTATACAAAAGATCTATAATTTAAATTTCTTAAAATTATATTATCTTATTTTTTATTTTTTATTTTTAAAAATAAAAATAATATGGATTGAACTGGCCGGTCAAAACGGTCCTCAAAATGGTTGGACCATGAAACGGATGCTTAGCCAGTGATTGAACCGGTCTGGTTCTAATAACATTAATAATGAGACCAGTTCTAATAACATTAGTAATTTCATTGTTTCTTTCAAGATTGGGCATCTTGTTATTGCTTTTCCGGGATTCTACGAAGGTGCAATTTCGGTTTTTGAAGGTGGCTGTTGGGCCTACCTCACATGAATGTGAGTGTGAGCTAGCGTGTTAAGAACTTTGAGCCCGTTTGGCCTAGCTACAAATTTCAACGGTTAAGAAAATAACTTTTAGAAATAGAGCTTTTTGTTTAAAGTTCTGTAAATAAAAAACTCTCTAGCGTTTAGCCTCACTATTTAAAAGATGCTTTTAGTATTACTGGTGTTTTTGGCCAAAAATGCAAGATGTGCTTTTAGTATGCAAAATTATCAAAAGAATAGTAATTCTCTATCTAATTTCTCTGACAGTAAAAATATATATTACATGTTTTTACTATCATATATGGTAGTATATTTTGCATAAAGTTCATACTAACATATAAGTATCATATACATATTTTATAAAATATCTTATATATTTTATTGATATAAAATATATATTATTCATATAATGTACGTTATTCATAAAAATATAATATTATGTATATTATAATAATTTCATATACAATATTTAATATATATATAATTTTTATTATATGTGTACTATTTTATTTGTATTTATAAATAATGTATCATATATTTAAAATACATGTTTTCTATATTATATATCATAATAATATCATATATAATACCTGGTTTTATAATATATCATATTATTTAAATATTTATTATATTATGAATCACAGTAAAAATATATATTTTTATTTATTGTGTAGTATATTGTATTATATATAGAAATTTATATTTATTTATATATTTTATATTGCATGTTAGATATATTAATTAAAATATAAATAATGCTTGGTTAGAGAAATGCAATGGTATAATGGAAAAGGGGCCATTTTGTCTTTAATTTTGTAAATGTAAAAGCTCTTAATAAAAACTTCTAATTTAACTGTGGGCTAAAGTGCTTTGCGATAATTAACCAAATACCTGAAAAATCGTTCTGAAGGCTCCTTGCACCTATGAAAAATCATTCTCCTTTTTTATATATATAAAAATCTGATATTTTGATAAGATTCAAACCAGTCGTCCTATTTATTACAATCCATGGCTCTATTGTCCAAAAAATGTCAACAAACACAAATTTATGAGATCGTCCAAAAATATTTTCAATATTGAGACCTAAATGGATTTCTGGATGAAATGATCTCTAATGTCTTGACCAAATAAATTATACTAAGTACTAATATCTAATGTCTCTAATATCTCTTTTAATTTCTGCTGCTTTTTTTTCTCCTCTCTCAATGTATCTAAACATGGCTAATTATAGCAATTTGAAGTCTTGCCTTTTTACGAATGCAGTCATCGTTTCACACTAACCGAATCAGCAGAGACCAAAGTGGACCCACCGAATGGAGGGTCGATCAAGAAAACCCTCTCGTGGATAGCGTGGGGATGCAGGACAACCATTTTCCGGTCGTTTATGCGAGATTAGTCACTTCCTGCGGCAGTCAATCACGACCAGATAGTTATTGTAGCTCATAAAATCGGAGGCAAGTATGGCCCATCTCTTCCTGAATTGATGTAGACCTAACCATTGGTTGTTCTTGATCTCCACCTACATCAACTACCCAGGATCACCCTTCCCTGTAAGCGTATAATACACTCAACCATTGGTCGTTCTCAATCTTCACCTGTATCCACTGACCAGGAATGACCCTTCTCGATTTCCACCTGAATCAACGGCCCAGGATCTCTTTAACTATCATTTTTATAATATTACCGGGACCGCTGCCTCTGTCGGAGCACTCCATCGGTAAAGCCTCTTCCACTACTCACAGCCTATTTGGCCTGGGCCTGAGCCCACATCATTGTAAATGGACCTGGTGTCCAACGTGCGTTGCCACTTCCAACCTCTTCGCCACACCAGGGGTGCAACTTGGGCCGGGTTGAACCCGAACCCACAAAACCCAAATTCCAACAACGCTCAAACTGAGATTTCCCCAATTGGAGCCCGATAACCCCAAGTTCAACCCAAACCCAATTAAAAAAAATTGTCCAACTAGGGTTGAGGTCAACGCTAACCCAAACACAAAATGCACACACACATACACGCATACATATATATATATATCATTCTTCTCCATTTCCCTTGGAATATAATATATAAATCATGTTTCAGTATATAAATTATTCCTTCCACATATGTTTCTTCCACACTTATTATAGATTTTTTATGGTTGTCGCCAAGTATGCTATCTTCCATGCTTGTGAGTTGATTCTTCTCTCTTCCCACGGAGTTGCTTGCGAATGTGGTTGTTTAGCAAGCAATAACAAAATAGATGTTCTAAAGTTTACATCAAACCATGTTTAGAAAAAAGAAGAATCAGAGAATTGTACTCAATGGAAGGTAGGATTTAGGGACTGCAAGGTTTATGTAGTTTTATCTAATTTTTTCAAAGAGGCGCTTTTCATGACTTGAACCTGTGTCAACAACAATGCTCTTAATGGCTCACTGCTTCATTAGGCACAACCATTTTTTACATTTTGAGACTCTTTGAGCTACAATGGTAGTCCTCATTTTGCAATCTTAGTTGTTAATAATGAATGTAAAAGTCATGGTATTAAAGTATGCAGTTCTTTTATATGGGTCATTATTACTTTTATTGTCAAAATAGGTATTGTTTATTAAAATTAAATAATTATTAAATTTTTATTAAAATGAATTTCAACCTGAAACTCAACTCGAGCCAAACTTTAAAAAATAAGATTAGTATTAAAATTTTACAAATAGGGTTAAAGTTAAGGTTAAAGTTGAAGTTTATAAATAGAGTTGAGATTAATTTTGAGGAAAACTCAAGTTTTATGAGCTTTAGTTGCACCCCTACCTACACCACACCTATGGCGCACCCTGCCCATTGTAGTCAATGCATTTGTGCCACATTATGTGGTGTGCCTACCACACATGCCATAGTGTATGTGCCACACATGTGAATTTCCAATGGTAGGAGCATTTTATCAATTATTTTGGCTTCTTTGAATTTTTTTTAAAATTTCAAAATTACACCCGTATCAAGCTTCCCCTTAGCTACAAAAGAACATCACTAGCTTTGCGTTTAAGAGAGCCAAGTGTACTATAAAATTCATCTACATATTATGAAAAAATGGAAAACACCCTTTCCTCCATTTTTCTCTTCATTTTCTGCATTTTAATTGCTACTGAGCATATTTTGAGTGATCAGAGCTAGTTGGGATCGAAATTGTATCCCTACCACACTAATGGATCTATCCAACTATTATCCATCGAGCATTATTGTGCTGCCCAATCATCATTGCAAGCGATGGGGCATCTTTTCTCGTTTTTCCTTGTATCCTATGCATGTAGCTTGAATCTCATGTATGAGTAAATTGTTGTGCTGATTGAAGGAGCTCAATATATGATTTACAACTCCCCATGCCCTGACATGACTCACCAAACATGAGATCTAACCCGTCCATCTTCCTTTTATGTTATTTCTTTATATAAATGTATTCATTGCATTCATTTGGCATATCAATTAGGCTAAAAAACAATAGAGGATTCCCTATCCCCCTTGGATAGCCTACTTTAGCTTATAGCCTTTGCTATTTAGTTTCGTCCATGCATTTTTATTTTCAATCCACAATGCCAAGTTGGGCTTAAAGGGCAATAAAGAATTCCCTGTCCCCTTAAGAAGGCTCACTTTAGCTTGAATTTAAGGCATTTCGTTACTCTTATATAAATATGCATTTCATTGGTCAAATCTGCATCAAGGATCATGCATCTTCCTCCTTCCACCCTTGTATTTCTCTCTTTTTTTACCTTGAGACCACACTTAAGCTTTAGTACGGGGGGAACGGAGAGAACCTTAATTTATGATTAGGAATATTTTACACTCTTTGGAGGCCAACCGAAGAAGGACTAGGGCCATACACTACGCATTTTTAAATGATCCGGACCTTTAGACACCAAATCTACTGGATTTATCCCAATCAAACATGTTCCAGATGTCTAACGTCATATGTTTGAGTCACGAAACAAATGATCAAGACCATGATCAACGAGATCTACCATGAACTAGATAGATCTATCCCAGCCCAACCAATTGGCATTTCAAATGATAGATTGCCACTCAATCATAACTCATCAGGTGACCATATCCATCACGGTGGACACAAAAATTAATTAGTTGAAATGGACTGCATCCAATTTAAGGCAATCAACCTGATCAAGAATGATTTGAACCATCCATTTTATAACACTGGGGTGGCTAGCATGATATGGATGGGCTAAATTATTATTTGGACATTTCGCTAGCCACAGATTTTCTAATACAAGAGGATCTCCTCTAACTAAAAGTAATATGAATTGTCCTCCACACGAACCCCAATAACAACCATCATATGCAATCTTAGATCTAAACTTCATCACTCTTAGAGCCATAAAAGGGCTTGATTCCATGAGTGCCTCGTCAAATGAGTCAATTCAAACCGTTCACTTTTTAAGACATGTTGATGCACAACCTGTTAAAGAACTAGATCAAGAAGTCCTCATCGTCGAGACAAAAATGGTCAATCAAACCTACAAAAATGCTGGAACTGTAATGATTTGTCCGAATTTAACTACTCACCTTGCAGGTGACTAACATATTACAGATCATCAAATGGATGGATGCTAGCCCACCAATAGGAGGAAATTGTGGTCAAGTCTCCATTTCTTGAAACCAACAACACTTCACTACTTAAAAGGATTTATCCACCACAACGGCAATAAAATTCACTAAATAAACTGATGGGTCCAAGCCAATTAACCCATTGATGTTGTTAAACCAGTTAGAACTCAACCAACCAATAAGAGTTTTAAGAATTAATAAAGAATCAAGCTCTGCAACATCAATGATAATATAATGCTAAGTTTCTCTGAATTAGGTTCATCCAACACCTGAATGGGTGATCTACCGTGATCTATCGACAGTGATCACAATACTAAAGTTTCGTCTTGTTGTCACGTATCCTCGTGAACCAAATAACAAAGCACTGGATCATAAGAGTGAACTAAAAAAAAGGTAATAAGATGTTCTCCTAACTGCAAGCATCGTATTGATGTGCGGATTCAACTTAGTAACTTATCAAGTGACTTAGTGTCACCCATC
>JAYJMB010041779.1:36160-53331 GCA_036873735.1 Pouteria campechiana
CACAGTCCATGACCCGGTCATCAATTGCTCATCCCATGCTTTTCACAATTACAAAGAAAGTCGATCATGAACTAGACAATTGCACTGTCAATGTCTCGGTCATCAACCACTCTTTCTACATTTCTCACCATACAAAGAGAGTCAATCACAAAATGGATAACTGTACAATCCATGATTCGATTATTAACCACTATTTCAAAGCTTCTCACGGTTATAGAGAAACTAGATCGTACCAAGCCTTTTGCTTTTTTAACAACAAAGACAAGACAACTTAGAACCACTCGTAGGCTTAAAGAACAGAGAATTAAGTGGTTTTGATCTTTCATAGGTCAACAGTGAAAAATCACACACTTCTAATTTTTCTTCATAGGATTTTTTGATATTTCACAGAGAATGATAAATGATCGTTCTCTATTTTTATTTTCTTTACATGCTTCTACTTTCTCTCTAAATCAAGGATTTTCTTTGTTTTGAAGATGTAATTAAGGATGGCTAGCGCTCTAAAATGTAAAGAAACATAACTTTCCGGTGAGTTGCTGAACATAGTTAGCAAAATTTATATTTTATTTAATGCATTGGAAAACAGAAAGCCAGAAAACACCTGAGATAAATGGCGAATCCTGAGTGCTCTCCCTCCTAATTATTCGCCAAACAGCCGGGCATAGTCATGAATTGTAATCTCCACCGTGTGAAGCTGACGAACGTGATCCAATTCGAAGGATCGGATCCAATCACACTCATTGATGCCAAAATTGTCTAATCTGCACCATACACTAAAACTGCGGAACCTCAAATACGACAGATCTCATCTCTGGACCATCGATCAATATTGATTTCCACCAAAGTGAATTCTGCAAAATCCACTCAATCGACTACAACCACTATGTTGAAAAAACCGGTAATGAACCTTTTTGAACACTTTAAATAGACCATTGAATCAATAAATTTGGGCGGTGCACCAAAATGCCCTTCTGTCAAACGTTACAAACAATATACCCTGTCCAACGCGGAAGCCTGAGAAACCAGCCATCGCTAGTGAATTTCAGTGTCGCCAAACGTCTGGTGGTCAATCTCACCTGTTTGCCAGATTTCATAAATCTTGGTCTCATATCACTTATTAGAGCTGAGAATGCTGGCATGATCATATCAGAGAAAACAATTGATTTAATTAAGACCATAAATCAATGATGTATTTTTTTGTAGGTTCACTTAATAGGGTCGAGAATGCAAATACAAGTAGATTAATCACATTGATAGCACATGATTTACGTGATTTGATTTAAAGCCTATTCTTCATTTAAAAGAATCAATAGTTTAATTAGTCTTAGATAATAATTTCAGCTTTTTCTAAGTTTTTCTCGAATTCAGCTCTCACATATGAAACAAAAATCACCATAATCTCATTTAACTCCAGAACAAACTTCAGGGCTGCTGGGTTGGATGAAGTGAAATGGAAATAATGTCCCCAAATGTTGACCACAAAATAAATAAAATTAAAATAAATTAATAAATAATAATTACAAATATAAGTAATGGTCAAAAGAAAAAAAATAGAGATGGCACGGGGAGTATATTTCCCGTAAACCCTTGGAAATTTTAAAATTTTTTGGACAAATCGACCGGACTGGCCTTTCACTGTGGATCTCTGTGAGAAAATAGAGACAAGGAATAAGCCGTACGAGGCAGGCAAAATGTAATCAAAACAATTGACCATGCAATGTCGCTCAACGGACCTAGTCCACACGTGCCACCTGGACGCGCGTACATACGGCATCTCAACGGTCAGAATTGCCAGGTAATAAAGCGGTCCCCAGCCCAGCGCATGTGCTGGGCCCACCAGAGCACGCGAACGAGGAAGCTTGCGGAATAAAGACTAGATCTTATGCACGTTCTTCTGCACGTACGACGGCAGTCGCACGAAGCGAAGCCGTTAACGTTCCATCTAGCTCTGCCGGACGCCAAACCGACCTTAAATCGCATCAATGAAACGCTTCGGTTCCGCTCTCCGTGTACGAGAAGCTCTTACGTGGGGATGGATATGGCAGCAGCTCTTCAACTTTTCCACTTCTTGCCCATCGTTCGGAACGGTTGCAAACGAAGGCAGAAACACGATGAGCAAAACTCGCTGCTGAGAATGCAGTTGTCGCCCCGATTTCTCCCGTTCTTCGTTTTCAGAGATCCTTCCCGAGCACGGAAATCGATTTGCGGGTAAGTCTCCTTCAAGAAAACGAATTCCTCTTCCCAATTCCAAGTGTCAGAGATTGAGATTTTGAAAAAGATAGAAAACCCATTGGAATCCTCCAAAATCACGTTTCCCGGACTCAAAGAGGAGTCCAAGGTCCTGAAATTAGGGTTAGGGTTGGATTTCTATATTTATGGCATGCTAGATGTCTTTGAGGATTTTGGGATAGAAAGGAGAAGATTTCGCCATGAAAGGGCGTTCCCATCACCGGCTCCCGATCTCAGAACCCCCAGATGACTGGGGCGACGGGTCGTGGACGGTAGATTGCTCCTGCGGAGTCACTTTTGATGATGGCGAGGAGATGGTGAACTGTGATGAGTGCGGCGTATGGGTCCACACTCGGTGCTCTCGCTTTGTCAGGGGGGAGAAGTCGTTCGCCTGTGACAAGTGCAAGGGAAAGAGGGGCAGGAGCAACAATGACAACAGCGAGGAGACAGAGGTTGCACAGCTGCTCATCGAGCTCCCCCACAAGACGGTTCATGTGGGCCCGCCTCCAGCGCCAGAACCGCCGCGGCGCCGATTCAGGCTCTGGACTGATCTCCCTATGGAGGAGCGTGTTCATGTCCAGGGTGTGCCTGGTGGTGACCCATCATTATTTCGGAATGTTTCATCAGTTTTCACATCCCAGCTGTGGAAGTGCACAGGCTTTGTGCCCAAGAAGTTCAATTTTCAATACAGGGAGTTTCCATGCTGGGAGGAGGAGAAGAAGCATGAGTCCAATGCTGCAGGACCCGATGAGGAGAATGAGAACCCAGCTGATAGAGGGGCAAATGTTCTGTTTGCCTTGTCTAAGGAGATCATCCCATGTGCACCACAACTGGAGACAAAGGATGGCTTGAGAGGATTAGTTGATGTAGCAGGCTGTGAATGGAAGCTGTCTCCAAAGGACAAGAGACATCAGGGAGCTAAAGGTGGTCCAGTTGGTGGTCGGATGCAGAATTGGGCAAAGAAGGAGAGGAACCACCTTCGGTCAGCTGGGGTTCATCTAGGTAAGCGTAAGAAGGAAGACTCAGGGCGCCTAAAAGAGCGAAGTGGGAAGAAGAAGGCAAGGAATTCTGATAAAGAAGATGGCAGGAAGAGAGGTGAGTGCATTTGCTGGCAACTTCATCTGGTTGATTGCATTCATTGATGTAAACTTGTTAGGAATTGCTATGGTTCAGTGCTGAATTAAGCTGCCTGTGCCACTTGTTGTTAGATAGTGGGCAATTATGTGATCATTCATGGTCAAGCATCCTCACAAGTGCAACTTGCAATTAACATGTTTGTTATTTTTCAGCCCATTCCATCATATATAGTGAATAATTTACATATAAATACAATTCATTGGTGAATCCAAAAGGAGATATCTTGTCATCAGATCAGAACATCCTCATTTTTTACCTCCTGTTTCTTGATCTTGGAATGCTTATTTTGTTTAGGAATTTGAATTTCTCGAATAGCGAATTCTTATTCTATCCCATGGGCAGGGTCTACACCTGTTGGCAATGCTCATGCAGTGGAGTACCAGGAGGGGGATCTAATGCTCCCAAACTCTCAAGATTTCAGGAATGAAAATCAGAAGGAAGCTACACCACTGGAACCTAACTCAAATTGTCACCTTGCAGCATCTAATGGTGATTGTGCTATGAAGTCTGCATCATCAGTTAGGGTATCTGCTGATGCCTTGTCTGGCGAGACACGTGGGCATGATTTTGCTCTAGAGACACAAGTAAAGGCAGAAGACAATGAACAGCATGATCCTGCCAGTATTAACATTTCTCCCAAAGGCGATGCTGCAGGATCTTCGTCAGACAGAAATCATGCTGTAAGGGCTCCTATTGAGGATGAGGTGAACCCTTACTTCTTTGCTCTTTCAGTTTCTCCTACTTTTCATTGTCATTCTTTTACATAATTCTTACATATCTTAGGAACACCATTTCCCATTACTCATCACTTTTTTAAGCTTTGGACATACCTAGGATGCATGAAGTCAGCCACAAATGTCAAGGACACTGATACCATGCATTATGTACTTGAGATGTGCATGATGCCAACGACACCTGGCCATAGAAAAACTTCTGACCTCAAATAATAGCTCTCTTAAACTATCCTTTCGGTGAGGTTGTGACAAAATCATTAATATTGAAGATAAAGTAAAGTATTATACTGCACCTGCATTCATGTCATTTGTGCACATTCTTACTTTCTATTTTACTAAGCACTGGGTGACCTTTTTGCGCACAATGATGTGAATATTCACACTATGATGTGAAAGTATTGCAGCTGAATGATGAATGTGGTACTGAACTCTCTGTTGTATACACTCTCTGGGTAAATGCATCCGCTAGCTTGTTCTTACACTTCATGGTTGTGAGATTGTTTCAATGTAATTGAAGCTGAGTAGATGAAGAAGAGTTGCACCTCTTGGGTGTTATGCAAGAACTGCATGCCATCAAGTTCATTTTTTAGTTTGGCTTCCTTTCGATGATTCCATACTATCTTTTGGCTTCACTAAAGTTTAGCTAAGACTTAAAAAAAGGAATGTTTAAAGAAATTAAACATTCTTATAAACATATGAAAAAAGGTGGAATAGACCTTTCCATGGTCATTTTTTAATGCATGATTTATTTTGAGGTAAAAGAGATATAAAAGGTATATAAAATAGAATAGTTAATGTTAGCTAGGTGATGAAATAAAGAAGAAATAGAATGATAAAATGAAGGCAAAATGACTTAATGATTATAGGAGAAATAGGATTAAAAGGTGAGGTGTAGGCTTTTTTTGAAAAGTAGTGTAATGATGGAAAATATAGGGGCAATGATAGGAAAGGTGGGAATGCTTTACTCTGATAATTTTAAGATTGAAAGGGTATAAAGGCATATTGTGAAGTAAAATAAGGTTATAAAATGGGTGTCTTTTGCACCCCTTTTACATTACATCCCCATCTTTTCTTCCTCCTGTCTCACTTTCTCAACCATACATGTGTTTCTCCCATTTTCTACCCACATGTTGGGCCATGCCATGTGATGGATGAGCCACAATGGATAGTACAAGATTGGCCTTACTTTTGATGTTGGATTGTCCACCAAACAAGAGGATAAAGAAGGAAAAGCTAAATACTAATTTCAAATGCTAACATGCCGAACAATCATTTTCATTTCTTGTTATATTTAGAAGTTAATTGAAGAATTATTTCTTAAACAATGTTGTTTCTTCTGTCAAAATGAACTAGTGAATCAATTAGCTTATTGCTCTCTGTTCTAGGATTTTCGTGGACATACGATTTATCTAGTATTGTAATTTAGTTATCAAGGTCCTGTTGAATCAATCACTTCATTGTGTTATACACTTATTTTGACTTGTTTCTTTTGTGCAATCCTTTGGAGTATTTGGTGAGAGATAACAACCCAGGAATATCCAATGGTAGAAGCTTCTCTATTCTTTCTCATAATTCTCCATTATTTGATTGGTTTTTTGCTGTGTGCTTGCTTCTTGAATTTTCTGGGGCATATTTGCTTTACTACAGAGTAGCATTTTGGAAACCCAACCATACCAGCGAAATTGCAACAAAGAGTTTATCAATTAAGCTTATTAGTTCAGCTGGCAACAGTACTATTAGAACTGGACTAGAACATCTGGCTTGATCATTCTTGACTGGGTACTGGGTGATTTTCCAGTGTAAAGCTTTATTGAACATGAGAAACTGGTTTTCAAACTGGATGAACCAGTGTTACCATGTTGATGGTTCATCTCCATACATGAAAGGAGAAAACGAAAAGGGGGGAATTTCTGTTGAGCATCTGGAGGGTTAAGTCAGCATTTCTGATTTAGATGACTCTGATTCTACGACTCCGACAGGCCATGATGTCCATCGTGAGTCTAGCGCAGCTGTTGGATGATGTTTAGCTAAATGAAAAAGGGGAAAAGAGAAACTGAGAGGGGAGAAAACAGCAAAAGAACAGAGATTCCAGAGAACTTTGGGATGATGAAGAGAAACAGTATGAGGAGAAAACCATGAAAGAACGGAGGAATCACAAACTTTGAATTGAGAATTGATTGATTTGACAAAATGGCCAGAGAGTTGCAGGTTTTGACTGTGGAGTTGATTGGTTTGACATCATAGCTCATGGCTTTCTTTTATAGACAGATATTCTACACATGCACTATGTGCCATGGCTTTCTCTTATCCACAAACATTTGCTGCAACGCATCATGCTCCATGGCTTTCATTTATGCATGGACACTTGCTGTTCATGCACCATTGGGTCATGGCTCATGTTTATACACAGACTGTGGAGTTGATTGGTTTGACATCATAGCTCATGGCTTTCTTTTATAGACAGATATGCTACACATGCACTATGTGTGATGGCTTTCTCTTATCCACAAACATTTGCTGCAACTCATCATGCTCCGTGGCTTGCATTTATGCATGGACACTTGCTGTTCATGCGCCATTGGGCCATGGCTCATGTTTATACACAGACTGTGGGCCATGCTCTTTTGTATAGCCAGGGATGTAATTCCCATACATATGCAACCATAGACAACACACATCTACAAATTTATTTTGCTTAGGACTTTGGCAATATTTTTTAATAGTCGTCACATCGGCGAGAAGATGATTTTGGGCAGAGCTAGTGGTTTTGATTGGATTGCCATGATTTTCATGTGCATTGTTTATAATATGGGATTATTAAATTTTAAGAATACCTTTTACTATTATATTAAGTTAAAATTATTAGAAGACATTGCATTGTAATTATATATTGATGGCATTTTGGTTCAATTCAGTTTGAATCAGCAGTTGAATTTAGTCTAAACCAGCATTTACAAAATCAAAAATTTTGAGCGAAATTGAAACAAAATGCCATCAATATATCCCCAAAATGCCAATTTATCTGCATGCCTATCTGAACAGATTGTGAGCCTAGGCTGATGGCACAATTGTTTAATAAGTTATTTTGTTGAATCCCCATCATTGATTGAGCAGATTGTGTGGCCCCAGTTCTCTCTTTGGGGTGGATTCTGAGGCCAGACATGGGTCCTTGTGAGGCATATTATTGGTTATTTTTTAGGCTGTGTTTGGTAATGAGGAAAAAAGGGCGGAAACTTTGCCACCACCTTTTTCACAACTTGTGATGTGATTTGACATCTTAACTATCTAACAACCCTACTTCCTCATTGTTACTTATATTTTCAACCTTTATTTCCTAATGCTTTCATATAAAAAGCTTACTTATTTTTATCTTTAGTCATTTTATTTTTAATTGTCACCCTCTATTACATCATATCATTTTCCTCATTTTCCCCTCACTTTTTCATATTCCTTTGTTCTCACCACTTTTTATTATTCCCAAACGAACCCTTAATGTAAAATGGGTACTCGTGTGGCATATTATTGAATTTTTTTAAAGTAAAATGTAAATTCCATAGAAATGACAACAAGGCTTCATCTGATGAAGAAAAAAGCTGCACCCAATGATTTGTGCAATCTGTTGATCATTTCTCTTAGGGGCTGTTTATTTAGGTGAAATAGCAACATCACATAGGTAAGAAAGTAGTGATTACATGAGAAAACATTTATATGCCTTTTACTCTAATCCACACATAGTAAGATACTCTTTATCTTTTTCACCATTGAGCATTATCTTTTCCCTTATTAGCATTCTCTTTTTTCCTGAAATAAGCCTATCTTTCCATACTTAATCTATCTTTTCCACAGTCATCATGTTGTTTTGTTCCATACTTAATCTATCTTTTCATCAGTCATCGTGTTATTTTGTCTTTATTTTATTTCTATTTTGTTGTTTAGTTGATATCATTTTCATGCATGTTAATGTAGTGCCATTACCTAGGTTATCAATGCATTACTCCTTTCTAAACGGGCCCTAAGTAACATTATGACACATGAACTTTAAAGCTATTTGTTTAGGTATAATGGAAATGTTATATAGATGAAAGGATACTCAGTAAGATGTATACCTTTTACTCCTATTCAAACAAGGTGAATGGCCAAACGTCAATTTTGTCTTTTTCATTATCTAGCTCATTTTTTTCTTTCTTTCTTTTTTTTTTTAATCATCAATTCTATTTCTTCCATAGTCAAAAATATTTTTCTCATAGGGAATCATGCTATTTAATTTTATTCCATTTGCCTGCCTTTATCTCACTACTTTACTGACATTATTGCACTCCTACAACACATTTCCATCACTTAATTAATGCATTACTTGTATCTGAATAACCCCTTCATAAGAACATTTTTTTTAAAACAAAGTCCCATTTGTTAGATTCAAGGGAGGGGGGATTATATGGTCCTCTTTATGAAGTAACAGTTCCCTTTTATTGTATTAGGAGGGTAAAAGCACTCCAGATGGTTTTAATGATGTTAAAGATGAAAGGGAAAATCTGGGGAATTTAAGTGGCGGTTCTTCCAATATTGCAGTGGACTCGGAGGCAAAACCTTTGGATGGATCTTGGAGCAATCTTCAGGATGTGCAAAGCACTTGCGCAAATCAAGATTCCAATGGCGTAATTTCTCCAGTCTCCTTTCTTTCTACAGTTAAGGTGGAAGGGGAAGAGAAGGATGCCCGGGACAAAGGATCTTTGGAGTTGCCACCTTCTCCTGTTAAGAATGGGAATCACTCGCCTCAACATTTAGAGACATCTCCAGTTCTGACATCAGGGAATCTTCAGGTTCATGGTACAACTGGAAAATCTTCATCGCTCGGAGATCACAAGGATGCTGAAGGTGAGACAGAAGATCTAAGCCGTGGCAACAAGGATACAGTCACAGAGAGATTGGTTTCTGCTTCAAGTGATCCTCGTCAGTGTGGGCAGGAGTGGGAGGATTTGGAAGGGCGCACTGCAATTCAAGAAGGTTCTTCAAAATTCAGACATGGTAGCAAATCTACTGAAGAGTCATCTAAAGTGGGATGCATAAGCCCAAGCTCTCCAGTACCCAGCTATCGTAGATTAGTTGTAGGGCTTGGAAAATCTTCATCAGCTTCATCCATGGCTGTACTTTCCAAGTCACCTGCCTCCAATAGTTATAAATCAGTAACCACTGCATCCCCCGAAGCTGTTAAGACTGGCCATTTTTCTAAACAGCGAATGAAGGTAAAATCATCCACCGACCATAAGAAAGAAAATCCACTGACCGATGCACCCAAAGATGAAAAAATCAAGCTAGATGTGTCACAACCTTCAGTCAAAGACCACCCCAAAAGCCCAGCAAGTGGACTCAAAACATCCCAGGCAAGCAGGATTTCTTTTGGTACCTCCAAGCATTCTACTTCCAATGACAAGGAGCAGGTGGTTGGTCTGCCTTCCAAAGCATCTTTAACGCAGGGCACACCAAGTTCTGCAGGTTCTTTGGAGCATCCAGTTCAATCACAGGTTCAAGGTGCTCCACAAGGGAAACATTCTGCATCAGGATCATCTCAAAAAAGTGAAAAGATAAATGCATCAAGTTCTTATCCATCATCAAAGTTATTTAATCACTCCACCTCAATGCATCCTCCTGCACCTGTCAATTCTTCTGCAGCACTAAGTGATGAAGAGGTAACTGCAGGGTGGCTGCTATCAATGATTTTTTTTAATGAATTGCCTATTTGGAATTTCTAAATTCCTTTATTGGCTTGGCAGCTTGCATTATTATTGCATCAAGAGCTTAACAGCTCCCCTAGAGTTCCACGTGTTCCACGTGTACGTCATGCTGGCGGCATGCCACAATTGGGTTCCCCATCAGCCACAAGCATGCTTTCAAAACGTCCATCTACTTCTGGGGGGAAGGATAATATTCTGGTATCAATGCCCTTTTTCTTTTAAGGTTCTTTCAAAACAGACTCGAAAGAAATATGTGACTTTCAGTTTCTTAACCTGGTGTAGCTTATGCATTTTGATATTTGTGGTATAGGTTTCAAGGCGAAAACCCAAAGAAGAGGCAAGCAAAGATCACGCTCGCAATTCCAGGGAGGAAGCCGATGAATCCAAAAGGATGAGCAGATTGCCTCCTTCACCTGACAATAGGCGACAAGATTTGGCCTCTGCAACAGATGGCCCAAGTAAGAGGGATTCACAGAATAGATCTCCTGAAGCTGTTGCTTCTGCCAAGAGAGCTCTGCAAGGTGCCTCCAGTACTGTTTCGAACACTGCTTCCTCTGTAGAGGCTAATGAGCAGAACCTCTCAGCAATACAAAGCTCACCTAAGGCAATGTCTGATGATGATTCTAGTGGAGTTGCTCGTACACTACCAGGTATTGGCGACATAATATTTTAGTGCTGTATGTTTCATGTGCAGTTCAATTTGTGAATGGTTGCATACACAACAAGTTTCTGTGACACTCCTTTGCGCAATAGATATTTTTAACTGTTGTATTCTTGGTAAATCAGGAAAGGAAACTAACATTTGTATCTGACGCTCTATCACAGGCTTGATTGCAGAGATCATGAGCAAGGGCAAGCGCATGACATATGAGGCACTTTGCAGCGCTGTCCGTCCGGTATGATTGCATGCGTGTGTTTGAATATGTAGGTTCCCAATTTTGGTTACATCTTTGTGGATGCTTTATTCTTATTTTTGGTTTTCACCTGCAGCACTGGAATAATTTGAGGAAGCATAATGGAGAACGGTATGCATATTCAACACACTCACAGGCTGTTCTTGACTGCTTGAGAAACCGAAGTGAATGGGCTCAGCTTATAGACCGTGGCCCTAAGGTATATAGGAAAGTCTAGTCCTGCTTATTTATCGATTTTTCTAACTTTAGCACTAAGAATTGCCAGCTAGCTGGCCATGTACTGGGCCTGCACTCCCCAACCCGACTGGCCTTGATGCTGCTCACCCAGGAGTTAGAATTTATGATTTATTTATCCATACTCAAGTTTCCTTCTGTTGTTATTTTATCTTGCTGAATCAAAGTTGACTCGGCAGTTTCAAGTTCAGTCTCTGCATTGTACCTGATGACCAGCCAGACATTAAATGAGGTGATCCTTTCATTAGGTTGACAAGACTGCATTATTTAGTAAAGTCACACTACTAGTACCAGCTTGTAGTGTGAGAGTTCAGATTGATGTTTGGCATTGCACTTCCAAACTTGAAAAAGCAATAAATGATGAACAAAATTACACGAATGCTACTGTAATTGAATTTACAGAAAACTATCACGAGCCAATTGTCATTACCATCCTATATGAAATTCAAGAAAAGTACACGATGGCTGTTTACAACTCTGCTTGCTGTTGGATATTGCATATCATTTTTGTCTTTGAATATCTGAACTGTATGCATATTTTCAGACCAATTCAAGCAGGAAGAGGCGCAAGCTGGATGCTGACCCTGTAGTTGAATCTGAGAATGAAGATGCCAAAGACAGACCTGCGAAGCATGTAGAAGGCAAGATTCGCAAGTCACAGCAAGAGGATGTTCCCAAAGGCAAGCGAAAGGCTCGAAAACGCAGGCGATTGACATTACAAGGCAGAGGCTTGAAAGAGGTAAGGAAGAGACAAAAGGCAGCAGCAGCAGACGATGATTTTGGGTTGTATTCAAGTGATGGCACTGAAAGCATTTTCAGTGAAGATGAGAGCCATGGAGGTAGAACAGCTGCTATTGGTAGCGATACCTCAACATCTAGCTCTGATGAGAATGGCATTTAGCCTGCAAAATGGTGGTACTTTTGCCTTGGATTGAGCAGGAAGCTACCCTAACTGGAGATTCAAGTATAATGGGCATTTGCGGGACTTAGTGACCTGCTATGTCCAACAGTGTTTTATTTTCTGGGGAAATGACCCACGCAAGACCTGCCCCTATCAGATGGTTCCCTTGATTAGACGTGGTGTCGATTCTTGAAAGTGGCCCAATATCTTGTTGGAATACTTTTTCACTGTTCTGTCATCGATTTCTTCTGCATCCCAGGTTTTAATGGATGCACGGGAATTGGGGGAAGGGGCGTTCATTGATGCTGGGTGGAATGTGTAACACTAGTGTAAATTACATTGTATTTTAGGACACCTTGTTGGAATCTGTATTTTGGTCATTTTTCTCACGTTATTCAAGGAATTGGAGAAGGTAACGAGAATCCTAATGAGTTGAAATATTTTGTCCACCAGTCAAGAACCTGGTCTTGATCATTTAATTGCTAGAATGTTTATCGATCGCTTCTATCTGACGCAGATCGAATGATTCCCCAACATGCCCTGATTGTCTAGTTGTGGAAGGTAGTTGATTAGGTTATACAATGAATGAGCTTGAATTCTTGAATTGCCGTCATCCTATAGTTCGTATACAATCCTCTCGACCATGCAAGCATGTATTGAGACTGTGGAGAGTCCGTTCGATCTCCCTAATTTCTGGATGTGATCCACGAGCCGTAAGGAAGACATGAATCCCATTTTTCGTCTCAACCCAACTGCACCCAGGCTCCTTTTTCACATGAGTGCTCCTCATCCTGTCTCTGATTTGCTGCGTCTCTTTCCAGTCATTCTCTGCAGCATGCATATTTGACAGGAGTACATAGCTGCTATTATTATCTGGATCCAATTCAAGGATCTTGGCGGCAGCAAGTTCGGCTAGTCTAACATCACCATGCATCATACAGGAACTGAGAAATGAATTCCATATGCGAGCATTAGGTTTCAGTGGCATCTTTCCTATGAAGTCGAGAGCTTCAGTCAACCGACCTGTTCGGCAGAGTACATCAACCATGCATGCATGGTGCTCGGGTTCAGCCAAAATTCCGTCTTCTTCAGTCATCAATCTGAAAAAGTGCCAACCCATGTCAACCAGACCTCCATGATTGCAAGCAGAAAGCATTGCCAGATAGGTAATCTTATCGGGTTTTGCCTTGGATGTGCGCATCTGTTCAAACATCAAAATCGCATCCTTAACATGCCCACACTGCCCAAATGCTGAAATCACAGCAGTCCAGATGACGGTGTCCTTGAGAGGCATCTGGTCGAAAACTAGCTTGGCAGAATGAATACATCCGCACTTGGCATACATGTCAACCAGAGCATTCCCAATTACCACATCTGAGTGAAGCCCGTTCTTGACAATGCATGAGTGGATCTGAGAACCTTGCCACAGTGAAGCCAAAGCAGCGCAAGCATTGGCACAGGTAGCATATGTGAAGCCATCTGGTTTTATTCCTGCTGAAACCATTGTCCCCAAAATCTTCAAAGCTTCTTCGCCCTGCCCGCATTGTAAGTAGCCTGAAATCAGCTCATTCCATGCGATAACACCTTTGACAGACATCGAATCAAACAATGTTTTCGCGCAGCAGAGGCTTTGACATTTCAGGTACATGTTGAGCAGACTATTCTGTAAAATGGGTTCAACGGCTAAGAGACCAGACAAAAGCACTTGGCCATGAATCTGCCTGCCTTGTTTTAAAGCCCGACGGCCAGAACATGCACTCAATGCCGCAGAAAAGGAATAAGCATTTGGTGTAGTAACACTTTCGACCAATCTCTGAAACAAAAGCAGAGCTTCCTCGTAGTTCTGGTGCTGTGAGTAGCCCACAACCATCGAAGTCCATGAAACAATGTCTCTGTTGAGCATTTCGTCGAATAGCTTTCGAGCATGACATATACTGTCGCACTTGATCGTATAGTGCATCAAAGCAGTCATCAGAACCGTGAATCCGCAGAATCCAGATTTGACAATGAGGGCGTGAATTTGAGGGCCATGATTCAGAGATCCGAGAGCTTCAGATGCTTTCAGAGCGTCCGCCAAAGCGTACTCATCTCTGCGCCTCAAAGGGCCTTGGTCCTCCCGCCGCATGCATCGGTGGAGATTGCAGTAAACCCTCGTTAGTAGCTTCGCTTGGCTTCTGAAATGCAACGGGGTTTTGTCATTCAAAAACTCGTTTATTTTTCCATGCCCTCGTTTTGACAAGCAAACCCGAAAAAGCATCCCGTCTTCTCCTCGCTAGCTTGACATCCGATGACGTTCCTTTGCTGCAGGTACAAACGTGGACGCCAATTTTAGAAAAAATAAAAAATAAAAACCTAAAAATTGCTCTGAGCATTAATTGTAACTGTTAGCCCCAAATAAGTGTACCAAACATCATTTCAAATGCAGTATGAAGTGATTTACAAATTTAACTTTAGTAAATCGTAGGGATTTTAAAACTTTTTTCATACTTTTTTTTTTTTTTTTTTTTGAGGGGGCTGGTCAGATTCGATCAGCTTATCTGGATTCTGTAATAAGTCAGCTGACGATATTTGAAATTAAGAATGCGTAGAATGATATTTTAGGAATTAGATCGCAGAACTCACCCGGTGCTTCGTGACTCGGAATACATGCCAATTATAGCCCATTTCAATGCACATCAATACAGAGGGAGACCTTTCAAATGGCATGTCATCCCATTTCAAAGTGTTAACGGGTGATACGTTTGGCTAACATCGTCGGTATAAGGCCTTTTAAGACTAACCTGGTCATTTTAGGATGGAAGCAGCATGGCCCATAAATAACTAGAAAGTAGAGACCATCCCGTCCCAGTAAGAACCCAGCCATCCGATGAACGGTCCAGATCTTAAATCCTTCCTCCTCTCGCTCGCTCCGTCATCCTGAACTTCCATGAGCCGCATCAGATGGCCGAGGTACCTCCACCCCACTCACGTGGCCCACCTCATCCGCCTCCAGAAGAATCCCATCGCAGCCCTGCAAATCTTCAACGAAGCCAAAAGCAGATGCCCCACCACCTACCATCACAACGGCCCCCTCTACTCCACCATCATCTCCATCCTAGCGTCCTCTAACCTCCTCTCCCATATCACCCACGTCCTCCGCCAGCTCCGATCCGATTTCTGCCCCTGCGATGACTCCCTCTTCGCCGTCGCCATCACCGCCTTTGCCAACGGAGGCCGCCTCGACGACGCCCTCCGCCTCCTGCGCTCCATCCCCCACTTCAACTGCGTCAGCTGGACTCGCTCCTTCAACCTCGTTCTCCATATTCTGCTCTCCGAGGACCGACTGGAAGATGCCTACAATCTCTACTTGGAGAGTTCCAATCGGTGGGAGGTGAAGATGGAGGCTCGTTCCTACAATCTGCTTGTCGCTGCGCTCTGTCGCGTGAGGCACTCCGACCTCGCGCTGCGGGTATTTGTTGAAATGACTGAGCAGTGCTGTCCTCCTGACCGGGAGACTTATCGAATTCTGATGAAAGGGTTGTGTGATGACGGGAGGTTGGAGGATGCAACTCACCTTCTCTACTCCATGTTTTGGAGGATTTCACAGAAGGGGTGCGGTGCTGATATTGTCGTGTATCGGATTCTTCTGGAAGAGTTCTGCGATCGCCGGGAGTTTGAAGAGGCAGAAAGGATTCTGGGGAAGGTTCTGAGGAAGGGATTGAAGGCTTCCAAGCGGCATTGCCGTGTTCCGGATCTTGCCGGTGAGTTTGCAGGCTCTGGGAGCGTAGATAGCGTCAAGGGTCTTGTCAATGATGCTTTGGTTAGAGGTGGAGTCCCAAGTTTTGCTAGCTATAGTGCTCTGATTCTTGATCTTTACTCCGAGGGAAAGATCAACAATGCGGACCGCTTGTTTGATGAAATGTGCGAGAGAGGGTTTACGCCATCGACATCTATGTATGAAGCAAAGATATCAGCTTTGTGTCGAGAAGGCGGAGCAACAGATGCAGCCAAGTTGGTGGAGGAAATGAAACGGAACAATTGCGTTCCCAAGGTGGGAACATATAATTTAGTGATTAGAGGCCTCTGTAAATCTGGAATGTCTATGCGGGCAGTTGGGTATCTGGAGAAGATGAGCCAGCAAGTGGGATGTGTGGCAGATCAGAAAACATATGAGATTTTGGTTGATGGTTTGTGCTGTGAAGGCCAGTTTGTAGACGCTGGCCTTGTTATGGAGAAAATGGTGGATAGAAGATTCTGGCCTTGTAAATATGCTTTTGATAGGATAATCAGTGGGCTCTGCATGGTGGGAAGGAGATATGAGTCTGTGTTGTGGCTGGAAGAGATGGTCAGTGAAGGGAAGATGCCAGAGGTGGGTGTGTGGAGCGATCTGTTGGCTGCTTTCTGCAGGGATGAGGATAGCGTTGAGTTGCTTACTAGGCTGCTACTTAATTTATAGGGCTGTAGATTCGGGTTTTCATTTGTTCTTCCAACTTAACTGCTATTTGGATGGAGATTGCTTGGGAATTGCAGTAATTGGCTGATCCTAGCTGCCGACTGGTGGCCTTTGAGCTGAGTTTCTTTGTCTAGAAGGATTCGGACAGCAAACTCTCCTGATTAAGAAAACGACTGTGAAAATAAAGTTGTATAGGGCTCACCCTAAGCCTAATAACGGTGAGTAATGGTGGTGAACTGCGGGGTATTGATGGTCACAATTTTGTGACATTGTTGGTAAATATGAAGGCAGGGGATAGCAGAAACTAATATTATCTAAAGCTAACCAGATAAACTGGTTTTATTTATTCACTACTCACCAGGAATTGAACCCTACACGGTTTGATTCACTAGACTGAAGATGTTTTAATTCGAGATTTTGTTCTTATTCATTGATATAATAATAATAAAAAAAACGACAAACATTTGCAGCAAAAATTTCATTCAAATGATTTGTTTGGGGCCAGGATGACGTATAACTTAAATTTTGATTATTCATCACGTTTGTCAACACTTACCTACAATGGAAAACCTATCTGAACTAGTTCAATTACAAAGGGTCGGTTTGGATGCGTCGGAGAGGGGCTGAATTAGCAATTCACTCTCTTTTTCCTTCATTACTTGCCACATATTAATTATTTTGATAACTCTATTTTTAGTAATTTATTTTACTTTTTAATAAGCTTTTTAAGTCATTTTTTACTATGCTTTCCTAATACACTCTCTTCCTAATAAACTATGCAAACCCAAAATTCATAATTTTATATAGATTGAGAGACTGATATGACCATTGATGTCTCCTATTCATATATATATATAT
>JAYJMB010041779.1:53431-72896 GCA_036873735.1 Pouteria campechiana
ATATATATATATATTAATCCTAATCAAATAAGGGATGACTTATTTAAATTTAAAATATATATCGTTATATTCCCAAAATTCAATCGCATGAAATTATTTTTTAAAATAATTTTTAAAATTTATTTTCTTAAAAAGGATCGAATATAACTTACTAGTAAAAGATTTATATTTTATTAGTATTCAATTTTTTAAAAATGCTCTTTGCTGGTTAATTGAAACGACTTGAAATGAATGCTTCACCAATGCAACTTTGGTCCAATGCTAATGACCAGCAGAAACTCTTTTTTATCTTCCTCTCTCTAATACTCGTTTTTGGTTTCAATCTTCTTTTGCGATTTACTAATTTCTCCTCTGTTTCCTCTTTCTCCGCCAACTTCCCCGTGTCCTTCATTCGACTCCGTCTCTACCAACACAGTTGGCATTTTCTGTCATTGTCAAGAAATTGAATAACTTAGACGTGCAGCGGATCATGAGAAGAGATTAGATACAATTATTTTTAAAAAAAGGTAAAATAATACCGGTCAATTTTCGAATGGGAATCACTTATACGTGTGCCATACGCCATGGTCGAATTCATTCAAAGCATTTGCCAAAAAACTCTTCCTTCTAATAATAATAAAAAAAGAAAGCTCTGGATACTATGAATGGCAGCTGCAAGTAACGGACGAATTATGTGCTGGGGAATGTATTCTTGGCTTCCGCCGGAAAGAAAGCTGGCCTGCTTCAACTAGCCTCAAATTCTTCCGCACTCGCGGCTTGCTCAGCATCTTCCGCAGCACGCGAATAGCTTCTTCCAAAGGCGAAGGAAGAAAGGCGTACCGACCCTCAAATTTTTATGTCCACGGTGGAAAATCACGTGGACGGTCTAATTAACGGTAGCGGCTGCCAACTTTATTATTTTATTTTTTTCCCCGAAGTAGACACCGTGTGCGGAGCTTTCTATGTTACGTGCGCTGCTGACAAAAGCAGTTAAAGCGGCAATTCACATGCGGGCTCACGGTCGCGGTGAAAAATGAAAGCCACGTGTGGAAAGCAGCATTGAATGTCAAGGACCCATTGAACACCAAAAAGAGCAGCTGGCACCGGGCGTGACCATTTGGAATTTTTACAGGCGAACAGCCTTTTTCTACCCATTAATTAAGGTAGATAAAATATTGTTGCTGCTGCTAAATTTATAAGTCACGACGTGACGGTAACCATAAAAAAGTGTCAACCCATTAACTAAAAGGTGTCAAACCTGGTGCGAAGTTTTTGTTAGGTGGTTTGGATTGAAATGGGGCGTTGGCAGCGATTGATCTTTTATCATTTCTGGAATACAGACACGGTAAGAAAATCTGACCCACACAGTTGATGTTTCACTGCCATCTTCCTAAGCCCTTAGGATCTATTACCTGCTACAGAATCTCGCCTTTCTCGTCTCTCGGATCGTGGGCTTTTTTTTTCCACGTCACAATGAGATGGCATACGCCGTGGGAAAGTGTCTTTCGTAGCATGGAAGCATCGCTATGAAGTCTCCAAGAAGTGTCTTTCACATGTTTTTTCTCCGCAGGCAAAGATCTAAAAATACAGCAGCCTTTTACTTTCAGACACTCTCATCTGCGTTGGCAGATCATTTGCTCTGTCCCGTTGAACTATCACCCCCTTTATCTACTCGGAGCACCCTAATGCTAAAAAAAAAATACACAAACGGGGCATTCGATCCATCACCAGGCTGAACACTAATGAAGTCTCCAAGAAGTGTTTCCACGTTCGGCTTTTGCGCGGCATGTGCAAATACTGTTATTTTGACTTTCCTCCCTGTGGTTCGGACAACCAACTTGCAGGTGCATTGAAGAATTTTCACATTTTCTTTTACTTCTGTTATAAAGGATTGACAAATAAATTCGACATTTATATATGATTTTCTTGACAATTAGTTAATTGTCATGTGTACGATAAATATATATATATATACATATATTCCTAGAGTAAAGCCCTGTTTGGAATCTTGATAGTAATATAAAATTTGAGTCACCTATCATATTTATCATCATCTATTTAATTAAAATACTATAATATTATAACAAAAGAATTATATATTTCAGATTAATTTCTATGGTTTAAAACTTTCAAAATAATGTCATGTATTTTTTAATAAAAAAAAGTTCATACGGGTGCATGATCAAATCGTTTTCTTGAGGACTAGTTTTACATCACCTTGGTGCACTGGTTCGCGGAATAATCCCCGGGATTATCGCCATACCTTCCCTGAAGGCGTTTCCAAATCCTCACTACATCAATTTTCTGGAAAATAAATCAGTTAAAAGAGGTTTTAGACTATGACTCAGATAGCAATTCAATAATGACTCGAACGAGAAAGAAAAATCAGAGAACCTTTCAAAATGAAATGTTACATCCATTGAAGTGATTCGGTGAGTTAGTTTATAGAGGCAACAGCTGCCATGTTCGGGCTTCACCCAGACTGCTCTCATAAAATTACGGCTGGAGATCCTATAAGAAACACCCAATTGCTCTCAGAAAATTATGGCTGGAGATCCTTAGTAACAATACCATAAGAAAGACATGAAGATAATTGAGAGATTGTATTTATAGGGCGTGTATACCTTTATTTTTATTGCCATGCCTGGAGCGCAAAAAGGCCATGTCATGAGTGGGATGATGAGGATTCCAAATTAAAGAAATTCTTTGGGTGATTAGATGTCATACCCTCTTGTTTTACGAAGAATCTTTCTTTGAGCGGTATGCCCCCCATGCCGAGCACTGCGGAGCCATGTTTTTAGTCATCCGCAAAGTCTATTTCTCTAACAAACAGTAATTCACAGATTTGAAATTAATTAGGAACCGGTAGACAATCCACTTCCAAGTTCTGAAGTATGATCGTAAATTAATCAGAGACAGGCACACAATCAACTTCTAATCTCGAAGTTAATAACAAGTCGCTACTGTTTAAACGAGTCAGTGTTCCTCAACCATGAGTTAATTCTGGTGCTGCAACCTACAAAGTCGGTTGTTTAAATACAGTTAGAGGTTCATCTTGCTCCGATTCTTGGAAGTGACAGCTTATCATGCACCATCCATACCCACCTTTCTTGGAAGCATGTGGTGGCAGATGTCGGGGTCCAAAACTTTAAATACTCTAGCAGTTGGTTGGTCTATACCTTCTGTTCAAATACAAAAAAATCCCCAAGCCGTGAAATTCTGTCCCTCATTTCAGATGATCGAAAAATCAAAAAAGCGAAATTGAAGAATGTTCAACGGCGACATCGGAAAATACACGGTGAGTACTCCAGATCCGAATTCGATCTGGTATTTCTTATTTCGCACGTTTGGATTTTGTCACATGCATAGTTCCGGTGCAGTCTTCTGCTCTTTCCCGCGAGATCATGATTTGTGGACACTCTGGCGCAGTATGACGGTGGATTCGGGGACAGCCCGAAGTTGGAAACTTGCAGTTCCTTTCTCGGGGACGTCTTACCCTCCATCAACCGCCTAAAAGCCTTTAGTTTGCGGACGTTGTACACGCCGACCCATCTAGTGCATAGTCTTCCGGAAGATGATTGGTGCGTATTTGGGGGACACGATTCAAGATGAATGACCTTTGGATACAGGGGTTTGTGCCCGTGAATCAAGCGCACAAACTATCTGAGCTAAGTTGGACGGCGCTTAGATGTAAAAATATTCCGGCTAAATCTACACCTGTCAAAAACATAAATTGAACATTCCACAACCTTTAAAACTTTCATTCCAGCAATTGAATCCAGTTTTAGATCCGATTGACGGATCAGATGAGAAGATAAAGCCGATGGTGGGCCCTAGGTAGCGGGGCTGCTGCTGTAGCTTTTGGCTTCAACGCGCCCAGCGTAGACGATTCTGGTCCTCTTTCTCTCTTATAACGCGTGATTCAAGAGAGGGGGAGAGTGGGACAGTTGAAAAGCCGAAGAAATCAAACACACCAAACGGTGAAAAATAAAAGCCGGAAGAAAATCGTTCTTTCCTGTCTATTCTCCTTCTTTCTTCTTCCTCCTTGTGTCTCTTGATTCCGACGAACTTCGTCGTCTTTTTCTAGGGTTTTCAGAAACCCCTGCATTTATATCTTCTCGTCTCCAACGTCGATATTAGCTGTTTTTTCAGGTCCTTCCACCACCGCCTTGATCGGGATCTTTTGTTTCCATTGCACTGCCAATTCGTTTCATTAATTCTTTGGATCGATCGAAACCTGCTGCAGATCGAAGATGAGAATCCGAGGTTCGCGTTCTGTCACGGACAATGCTGACAGCTGCTTGCCGTGCACTCCTGAGGAAGAAAAACGGGTAATCAACGAGCTAACTGAAGCGGCGGAATCTAATTTGAAGGAAGGAAACTTGTATTACCTCGTTGCCAACAGGTATTTAGATCTGCATGTGGTCTTGTCGCTGTTTGGTGGGTGGATTCTTGGGAAGTTGTCTGCCTTTTGGTCAGTTCTAGTTGGTGTTTGCTGAATTTGATTCATTTTCTGCTTCAGATGTTTGCTCTTGTGCCGTTGAATTGTGTTTGAAACCAAAAATTGTTTTTGTTTTAACCGGAATATTATTGATGGTTCGGAAGAATTCTGTTTCCTTTCAGAGAGTATTGTTTTGATTTCTCTGTGCCTTGTTTGTGTGGAGGAATAATACCATCATCATTACTTGGCCTGGAGTCTTGCATGGTATCATTGGGCGTAAGTCCTGCTAGCGGGGTCAACGTTACATCCTATGTGTCGTTGATCCTTCGAATTCTCCCGGATTAATGGAGAATAGGGATCCAATCCTTGTTGGTTTCCCGTGAAATAACAATTGTTGTTGTTGCTGATTTCTTTCTGTTACGCAGACTTCAACCCTCCAACTGGAGAGATTTTTGAGGCATGATCCATCCAGATGGCTTGTGTTATAGGACTGGATTTTTCGGATGTTGATTCCACGTGTAAAGATTTGTGGCTAAAGATTACTATACTTTTACCTACACTTGGGTTAAGGATCATATTATTCTCCTTTAATATGTGCCAGAAATTTCCAGTAACTTCTTTCCTCTTTCCTGTCTCATATCAAGGAAAAGATATGGAGAAATTGACAGGGCATACCTAGAGGTTCCCACAATGGGGGTATTAGGGAGGGCAAGATGCATGCAGCCTTACCTCCATTTTTTTTTTTTTTAAGAAGAGGCTGTTTCCATGACTCAAGGCCATGCCACCAAGGCATAGGTGAAGAGCCTTACCAGTTCTTCAAACAATGGAGAACTTGACATTAATTGCTTATTTGCTTGTTTCTTTATATAGGAGATCCTTGAATGGTTTTATGAGCTATCAGGTGTTGATGTTGCAGGTGGTGGAGGGATTGGCAGGAATACATACGAGAGGACCAGAGCAGCTGTTCGATTGATGAGCTTGCTGGTAGCTCTTATCAATCAAATGGGTACATTTCAAATGTCCGGCAAAGACCAGGACAGATTGATAACTCTGATCTACTCTTGAATGGAATAGAAGGTGAAGGTGATGAATTGAAGCTTCGCACAACACTGGAGGAAGGACACGATTATGTTTTAGTTCCTCAAGAAGTTTGGAAGAAGCTCCATGAGTGGTAATAGCATCATTTATGTGAATTTCTGGCTTATCTTTGTGCTACATGTACTTTTTTATCAATTAGAAAGGCAACTGGCAACTCAAAAATAGGCTTTAACTGGACTAGATATCATTTATTCTGTTCCTCCGGGCATTGCCTATAGCCTAAACGACTACAGACTACAGACTCCCTACCCATGTTAGCCCTACAAAGAGATGATGCCCTCCAAAAAGGTCTCCACTTATCTTGCGTGGTTTTCTAGTAACGGTAACATTGGTACCGGTATGTTTTGCTGGTGAAATCCATTTTTCAGTTGTTAAATCATTGGATATGGTCATTTTGGATTTTATCTTGCATTTGGTCCTATTCACATTTATTTTGTGCATAGTTTTTACTTTTTACCTGTTGAGAGTCTATAGACAACAAACCAGTAAACACACCAGTCATGGGATCTTGTAGTGGGGTACTTTTTACTGCAATGCTGGACCTTTGCTCTGATACAGCTCTTAAACAATACCCCAGACCACTGAAAATCTGACCAGGTGGTGTTAAACTGAAGTTCAGTGTATGTGTGATGTATACCTATTTAATCATCTCTTTCTGCATTTCTATATTGCTTTTCATATTTGGTAACTAGTATTTCATTGTTAAGGTTCGGTAGGCCATATATTTGCCTTCTTGAATGAGCTTTGTTTAGGGTGAAATGCTCTGGGTCAAAGAAATTACTGCAGAAGTTTTTGTTTGGGGACAATGATGATGACAATAGAGTTTAATCATGTCTATCCTTAATTCCTTTTTTCACATCCACAGAATGCACATAGTTAAATTCCTTTTTCATAAGTACTTCATTCTTCAGACTCAATTTTTCATTTTATTCATCATACTCAAAGTTGTCTTTAGTTAACATCGAGAACCAGCCAGCATCTGGTACCTATATCTTTGCTTTGTGCTCACTCTGTCATTTTGCTTTATTTCTTGTTCACATTCTGGTATTTGTTTCCAGGTACAGTGGGGGACCTGCAATACCTCGAAAATTGATATGTGGTGGTGGTTTTGTTTGGAAGGAGTTTAGTGTAGAGGTTTACCCCCTTTCGCTTCAACTAATCGATGCCCGGGATGACCACCAGTCTATCATTCGGATAAGTAGAAAGGTACATCCTTATTTCACCCTTACCATTTTTCAACTGCTGTGTTCATATATGCTTGCTTGTATTAAGAATCCTTCTATTCTAGAGCAGGCTGTTTTTTGCCATTATGTAATTTTACCTATTGGATTCTTAATTTCTCTAAGAAAATCCTATAGAAAACAATTAGCATATGTTGCTTAGGAGGGTTCCATGATGTCAGTAGCTTAGGATATATCAGTATTGTCTTTGTGTACATTTGTGGTTGAGTGAATAAATTGTAAGTGTTACAATTATAATATGTTGCTTAGGAGGGTGCCATGATGTCAGTAGCTTAAGTATTGTCTTTGTACATTTGTGGTTGAGTGAATAAATTTTAAGTGTTTTCTTGTGCCTTTTGATTTTTTTTCCTCTGAGAAGGAAGTTGCTTATCCTTGTTCTAGTATGGTAACCGATGCTAATTAGGAATGCGATGCTTTATAGCCATATGAAAATGAACTTTCTAAGTTAAAAAAGCCAATTGTCATGATCCTTTTATGAGTTAAGTTTCAAATCAATCATCCATGTACATGCAAATCTACATGGTGTATGCATGACTGGTTTTACAGTTGTAGAAGCTTAGTCATCTTGCAAATATGGTTCTTCATATTGTTGCCAGTTGGCATATTAGCTTGACTGAAAACATTTGACATGGTGATCTGTGTTGGCATCAGTATTTATTGGTTGTGTCTCCAATTAATCAAAGAAAGGGAAAAAAGAAACTAAAAAAGAAGAAAAAAGGGGAGAAAAACGATAGTTAAATGCATCCTTGGTGAAAGATAAGGTGCTTGGCACAATGCTAAGGTTCTTCGCCTACATTCTTAGTGGCATGAGTTCAAGTCTTGGAAACATGTTTTTTTAATAAATATAGTTAAGGCTGTGTACATCTTGCCCTCTCTAAACCCTATATTGGCAAGGGCCTTGTGCATTGTGTATGCCCTTTTAGTTAAGATATCAGAAAAAGGAGATTCAGGAAAGGATAGTCCCAATAAAAGAACTTGGCCATGCCAAAGGTTGATGGTTTCTTTCTTCAATGTTATTCATTGTTATTTCATTTGATCCATACGTTTTTTTTTTTTTCCTTAGATGTTCAAACTTAAAATCCAGCAGGTTACATTTTTGATATTGTAGAATATTTGGAGAGAGTAATGCTAGAAATCTTAATGTTGAAGGCACTTCTCATGTCTAATAAATGCTTCATAGCTTTTTGGCATTGGTTGGGGGCAGGTGATGCCTGAGTTCCAAGATTCTTGTTCTATTTATTCTGACCAGCATTAGCAACTTATTATCTGTCTTGAATCTTTTCTAAATTTATTGTTATTTTGAATTTGAACATGGTAAATGCATTATTTGATAATATTGTACAAGCAACTTGTGATTGCTAATGTAAATTATGTACCTGTTAGATTAGCTATGGGATATCTTTAACTATCTTACCTTTACTTCAACTTACCTTTCAGGCATCTATATCTGAGCTTTACAACAAAGTATGCACATCTTTGAAGCTAGAGCAGGAGAAGGCATTTCACACTGTCTTGGCATTGGGAATTTTGCTTTGACTATCAAGCCAGTCTTCTAGATTCATTAATTTCTTTCTTTTTAATTAACAGGTTCGTATTTGGGATTATTTTGAAAAGAGGAAACATGCGCTATTGGGTGATTTCAGCCGAACACTTGAGGAGGCACAGTTGCAGATGAACCAGCATGTGGGTAACATTCCCCTTTTCTAGATTAGTAGCATTAACAATGAGTTTCATCTGTATAATTTTATGGCATGTTATTGATTGATTTGATTCATGAGATCGCCTTTTCTTTTGTGAAAGATAGGCCTTTCTTCTTGAAAGTGTTGGAGAAAATAAAAGGCTCTTACTGTTCTTCAGAAAAATAAAGAAAAAGACAAAGGAATTGCTGTTCGTCTACATCACAAGGAGGCCTTTGTTCGTATGTTTAACTTGGTTTCACTCAGCTTTGATGTGTTACCAAATTAAAATGCTTATTGCTAGTTTCATTTCACTCTTACAAGCTTGTGAGAGTTAGTGCTACCAATATTCGACATATCAATAAATTCAGCTCTGAATTTCAGCCTAACTTTCAGTCTAGGGCAGAAAATATTCGTGTATTTGTTATATATAGAGTTTTATGTATGCTGTCATATATCTTCCTGTATTTCTTCGATCATTCTTAAAAATTTCTTATTTCCCAATATTTTTTAAATTTCAACATATACATTGCCATGACTTCTCACCTGCAACACCTTGTCGGATCTTACAATCTCGCATTCTGAAAACTCCAAAATGCAGTCCCTGTCAGGAAACCAGCCTGTTTTCCTCTTTCCAGTGAATGTAGCCCCTGTCAAACAAGTTAGATTGCCATTTACCTATGAGTTACCTGATACCAGTGATTGTTTTACCCTTTCTTTGTCTTCATAGGTTGCTGACCAAGAGGCATAAATGATTCTTGATTCATAGAATGTGCTTTTTCCCCCTTGTTGCTTCTTCTGGATGATGCCTGAAACTGTTGTAGACTTGTGTTTGTGGGTGATGGGACAACTTTGCAATGTGTTTCCTTGATCTAATTGTAATTTCTTTCCCTATTGAATTTGATTTTGTGGTAATATGCTATTTAGAGGATTGGTTTGCTTTTAAAGCCATTTTCTTGTTAATATATCAAAACTTAGGTTGGCTAGTTTTTGCGTGCCCCCCCTCCCCCCTTGAAATTTTACCAAGTTTGTTCTTTGAATCACAAATGCAATGTTCAATGGAGTTTTCTCATCTGTTCTCTAGATATGCAGATTGGTTACTCGTTTTGCATGTTCTGCGCAGATTCTTTTGGAAGTAGAAGTTGATGGGTTTTGGCGTATTGGGTTAGATTCGACTGATAATGAACTAGCTTTGGTACCTATTGAGCCATCAAGGTCATCCACAACAATTGCAGGGGGCCCTAGCCTTTCCAATGGTTATTCCACAAGATTTAGCACTGATTTGATTAATGGTAGAGTTTTAAATCGAGTGATGGGGGATACAGAGGATGGGCGTGAACCAGTGAACATGAGCATCAAAAGAGATGGAGGAGGATTGGCAGGATTACAAAACCTTGGCAACACTTGCTTTATGAACAGTGCCCTCCAGTGCTTAGTTCATACGCCGCCACTGGTTGAATACTTCTTGCAGGATTACAGTGAAGAGATCAACCGGTCAAATCCATTGGGGCTGAAAGTATGATGTGTTCTTCTTGGGTTTTCATTAGATTTTTTTTTTATTTCTCATATTGTGGAGTATTTTCCTTAATGTTTATTTTGGGATTTAGTGAAGAAAATAACTGATTAAAAGTTTTCTAACATTCTGTTGTGTCAATGCAGGGTGAGCTGGCAATAGCATTTGGAGACTTGTTGAGAAAATTATGGTTACCTGGGAGGATACCAATTGCACCACGTGCTTTTAAGGGAAAACTGGCTCGGTTTGCTCCACAGTTCAGTGGGTACAACCAGCATGATTCTCAAGTAAATACCCTCAGTTCCCAGTAAATGCATTGTCTGGTAGATGCACAATCTCAAGTTCCCAGTAAATGCATTGTCCAGTAGATGCACAATTTCAAGTTTCCGTTTATTGTGCATATTGCTTCCTATCATGGATTGAAAGACATCGCTGAGAATGAGTAATCATAGAAAGAAGAAATGAAGAAAAGTAGAAATCATTAAAAGATTCTATATTATTCAATAGGATAATTTGGATGATTTCTGATTCTTTTCCATGCTTTCTCTTAGCTTGCATTTTGTGTATATTTATCCGATGTTTTTTACTTTCCGTAGGAACTACTTGCTTTTTTATTGGATGGGCTGCATGAAGATTTAAATCGTGTCAAAGATAAGCCCTATATTGAAGCTAAAGATGCAAATGGTCGTCCTGATGAGGAATTTGCAGACGAATGTTGGAGAAATCATAAGGCCCGGAATGATTCAATAATTGTGGATGTTTGCCAAGTGAGTTCTTTCATGTTCTGTCTTTCATATCTCTGTCATTTTCTACCCTAGCTGGTTGTATTAAATTCTAGTGGTGAGAATTTTTAGCTTAAAAAGGTATTTCGATGTGTTGTCGTAGTGTGTAAAATTTTCACCATCTTATTGTTCATGATGGTGACGTAGCTCCGACATTTCAAATGCCTTGCAAGAAGACAGAACAGGATCTATTTTTATGCAGATGACCTTGATGGTCAAAGTTTTCAATGGTCAAAAGTTTTGGTTCAGTCAACTCATATTTCGATTGGATGATCAGTTCTGGTATCATCATTGAGCCTTCCAAATCACCCCTAACTTGGGCAAGGCAATTGAATCAACCATGACTAGCCTCTAATTCTGAGGAATTGAGACTTCATTCCAGGGCTGAAATGCAGTGGTAAAACTATTAAATATAATCAATAACCATAGTTCTCTCCTGTGAAGAGCTAGGGACATGGTGATGTTGATTGATCTTGTTTATCCAACATTCCTACTCTAAGATGCACTTGGCCGCACTCAACTTGCAAGCTAATGTATGTTGAATCTTTGATTTTTCCTCATAGAATGCGATTCGTTGGTGCAGCTTCTAGATTAGAAATTTTCAAACCAACAATACATTGTTAGAATTGACCAATCAAGGAGATTATTTGGCAAGATCAAGACGTGATGATGGCCCTCAATAGATTGGATAACCCATCTACGCACCACAGAACATCATCTAAGGGAGTTCATTGCAACTGGCATTCTTAATGAATGCGATGAGCAGCATCATTTTCCCATGGTGGGGTGGTAATGCTTTTGTAACAATTGAAATTTTGGTTCTCCTTTAATATCTACCCTATCCTTGATTTATTTTTGAGATTCCCAGCCATCTATCATCTCTTTCCAAGTGAGGTTGCTATATAAATAAATCCTATCTAATTCCTTTTCCATGGGTTCCAGCTAAGACGAGAAGAATAACTGTTGAAACAGTTAAACTGCAAAATTTTCAGTGGTACAGTACACCTTATAATGGGTTGTTAACTTTTGGCTCACAAGAAATGCAACTAATCTGTGCTTAATCGTGCCTTTAATCATGCCTTCTCCTTTCTGCATTTTCAGCATCCACTAAATCACAAATATATGATAAAATTCAAAATTTATGGGGATTTTTTCCCCACTGATATGCTTATTCTGTTCTTGTGTACCATGCAAATGGGACAATCATCTATCCAATGAACCACATGTATTTTTTTCAAGATTTAACTTGTTTTTGTTTTAGTATCATAAAATGCAGACTCCATTTGGGTTCTAATATTTTATGTAATTTTACTATTAGTTAATTTCTAACCAAAATCTTTTGACTGTCATTTTTCTCAGGGTCAATATAAGTCAACTTTGGTATGTCCAGTTTGTAGCAAAGTGTCAGTAACTTTTGATCCCTTCATGTACTTGTCACTGCCACTACCTCCAACTGCCAAGCGAACAATGACAGTTACTGTTTTCTATGGAGATGGAAGTTCCCTTCCTATGCCTTTTACCGTAAATGTGCCAAAACATGGTTGCTATAGAGATCTTACACAGGCCTTGAGCTCAGAATGTTGCTTGAGCAGTGATGAAAGTATGCTGCTAGCAGAGGTAAATTTGCCTCAAATATATTTTTCATGTTGACTATTTTTTTTAATGTGTTATCCAGATGTCTTTTATTGTGGCTGAAACATTAGATATTGACTTGCAGGTTTATGCTCATCGGATACATCAATATCTAGATAATCCTTTTGAGCCATTATCTAGGATAAAGGATGAGGACCATATTGTAGCATATAGGCTTCCTGCAAACCATGAGAAACTGCTACGACTAGAAATACTTCATGGCAAGAGGCAGAGGTACTCTCTCTCTCTCTCATCCCAAATTATGGGATATGACAAAAAAATAATTTTTTTTTTTACTCAAACGTGCTTCCAATCCAACCAGTGTTGGCAATTAATATTGACTTGTTGCCTATGTTACTATTAACCCATGTAAGTTTCTTGTATTGCTATTTTGGTCACATCAACAAACAAGTCGTAGCAAGTAGGATGGTCTTGATGCTACAAATACATCTGTTTCCCCAAGGAAAATATTTGCATTGAGTTTCACTGGAAATGTTTGCATGGGATTGTTGCCTATTATTCATACACACCATCCATGTTGCTGAGTATCATCTGGGCCAAATTTCATGGTGCATTTCAATTCATTTTGTGTGTTTCTTAGAACTTTTGACTCTTTGTTTTGAGTTTTTTTTTTAATTTAAATTTAATTTTCTGATGTGATTAATCCAATGGTTTTTGTTTAAGACTCAACGTTTTAACCTGTTATACACCCTTGAGTATTCATAACTGTGAGAAATCCCATCATCATCATCACAGCTGTCTCAAATAATTTGGGCAGCACTGTGTCATAGACAAATATCATCATTGTTAATCGGAAGAAATAACTGAGTTTGAATTTTCTATTGATTTGGCTAATTCAGAATTCCTTTGTTGTATGCATGAATTTAAGACTTTGTTGTTTTTGGTTTTGTATGAATCTACGTGTTCATCTATTCCACCTGCTTCAGACACACATCAGACCTGCAGAATGGTGGGTATCAGGAGCTTCTGGGAACCCCCCTTGTGACTTGCGTAGGAGCGGGCGTGCTGACTGGAGCTGATATTGAAGCTGCATTAAGATCTGTCCTTGCACCATTATTGCGAGGAAAAGAATATCAACCTCAGAATCATGCCAAGAGCTGCAAGGAAAATGGCTGCAGTGCAGTAGCTGATTCTGGCAGCAATATCGAGAATCATGATCCTTGTACAAGCCCTAGCATGGAAATAGAACACAGTCCCAGTGAAAATCTATCCTTTCACATCTGGTTGACCGATGCCAGGGCTCTGAACAGAAACCTGATTGAAAGTAGTACCCATATTAGACCAGATGCAATCATAAGGGTTTTGTTGGATTGGTCTGATGAGGAATTTGACTTATTTGACTTTAGTTTCCTTGAGAATCTGCCTGAGGTCCTTAAATCTGGATTTACAATGAAGAAGACACGGCAGGAGGCAATATCTTTATTTTCATGCCTGGAAGCATTCTTGAAGGAAGAACCTTTGGGACCAGAAGATATGTGGTCAGTATCCTCTTCTTTATACTTCTTTTGTTCAGGAACAGGAAGTTTGTGTTTACATAATATTACTGATTTCGATGTTTTGTATGGCATTGTAGGTACTGTCCTTCTTGTAAGGAACATCGGCAAGCCACTAAGAAACTGGACTTGTGGAGGTTTCCAGAAATTCTAGTTGTTCACCTTAAGCGATTTTCTTACAGCCGATACATGAAGAACAAGCTTGACACTTTTGTTAACTTCCCCATTAACAACCTTGATTTAAGCAAGTATGTAAAGCATAAGGATGGGGCTGGTCAATCTCATGTGTATGAGCTATATGCCGTGAGCAACCATTATGGTGGCTTAGGTGGTGGTCACTATTCTGCTTATGCAAAGGTAGTCATTGCCTAGGACTTAAAATTGTTTCATTCTTGATAAGTTCAGTTAATGTTTGATTATTGAAACAGTATATAGTTAGAAAATGCCAGAGTTACTGCATGGTAATGAAGTCTGTGTTCTTTCTCAGTCCTACAAAAAATATCAGAGAGATGCTGAAATGTCTGTTTTTACCAATGGCACCCTGTTAATATGCTAATGCAAATCCAGAAGGGAATGCTCTCAGGCCAAAGAAAGAAAAAAAAAAAAAAAATGGAATCCACTATCAATTCTAGTATCATCACCAGAACCAGCCAACACCCTCCTCAACCCCAACCCCAAATCTTGCATTGTCTCCTGATGATCATGCCTTTTCTGTGCTATTTAGCTGTAGGACATATCAGTGGTGGGGCTGACTGGTAAATGTTCAACATATTTGCCTTATGTGGATGCTGTCTACATGAATCTTGTTCTTCCATTTTGCTCTATCATCTGCACTTAGAATAATGGAGAATTTTCCCACAACCAACTGTAATCCTTTGGACCCCTCCTTGGATCTTTATAGTTTATCTTCAATCAGTTCACTCTTTGCATGGCATTTCTTTGTTTTTCATCGGGACAAAATGCTGAAATTTACTTTTCATTCATTGTCTGTTGCTGTTACTCCCTCTCATATGCCTTTATTTCCAATTGTATCCTTCGTTTAGTGGGATTCATTAACCTTGAAAGTTAAATAGAATAAAAGAGTTGGCTGACTTCTGTTATCAGCGTTTGCATCCCTCATGGTGGACCTATTCAAATGAATCAGTATAACTTCATGAGCTAAACTGTTGTCTAACTTTTTGAAATTCTTTATTTTGTGTTGTCATAAATTAACTTGTTTGGTGTTTTTGTGCAGTTAATACATGAGAACAGATGGTACCATTTTGACGACAGTAACGTATCTGCGGTAGGCGACGAATCAATAAAAACCTCAGCAGCTTATGTACTGTTCTATCGACGTGTTAAAGTTGAAGCTGGCAGAGCAGAGCCATCGGGGGCCAATTCTCCAAGTCTTTGAATGAGATTGCAATTTGCATTTTTATCACATGGTCATGGATCCAACAAGATGAGAAGCAGCTAGTGTGCATCCATTATATGCTGTGCAGCTGTTCAGAGGACATCCGACTTCTTGTAATTTGGTAGCGATGGCTATAGAGAGGGAGATTGTATGTATGCTCTGCAGATCTGCTGGGATGGGATTTTTTTTTTTTTTCTTCTTCTTCAAGGGAGGAGGCAGATAGGTGCGGGGTAGAATCGTTTCTTTTGAGCCTAAGTTTTTGAAATTTTGATGGAGTGGCATAGGGCTTATAGGTATTGGGCACAAATAATTAGATAGAGCAGTGACTCCAATTTTATTTTTTTATTCAAAAGTAGCAGCAGTTTTAATTGATTCATCTTTGAAAGGTTCATTTTCATGACAATGTGCGTTTTTGTGACTGGGAAACACCACTTAACTAAAGCCAAAGCCAAGGTACTGAAGCTTGAGCTGGTGAGCATAGTTGTCGAAATAAACGCATAAAACAGTAGCTCCGGCAAATGAGAAAAAAGCTTCTTTGCACAAAAATTCATTGTCCAAACTGTCAAAATTTAATGACAACTAATGGAAGAAGTAAAACCAACAGGTGTTATCACTGTGATGAGTGAGATACAGCACGCTGATTTGATTTCGTGGCCAAATATTGATCGTCATTGTTTTTATCGCACTGATTTGCAGAGCAGTTTTTACGATTGGAAAGGAAAGAAAGGGTAGGTACAGAGCTAGCTAGATGTGGTTGGTCGGCGCTGGTCTTCAATTGCCGAAGGCTTAACTTCTGTGGCCCACAGTTGTCGTGTTTTGGTTTTTAGTAACAACCCTGTTTATCATTATTGCGTTTTCTATTGTGTCATTGCTCTTCCTCTAATAAGCTTGGATCATTTATTTTGTCACCGAGGGAGACGCCGCCTCTGGCATAATGCTCTTGATATTTAGGTCGCTTCCACATGATATTTTCAAATTTATTATACACGTAAACATTAACCTCTAGCCATTGATAAAACGTTGTTGAAGATATTCAATGGACTTGTATGAATGCCACCTAATTTCCGATGATTGTAGGACCACTGAAACCTACGCATGGGACTGACTCATTATCCGCACTTTTGTTCAAAGAACATAAGGGAGCCAAAGATGCCCATCGCCTTTAAAGGATGGAGCGTTTGTTACCGTTGATTATGGATTCTCTCTCTTTTTCCTCCATCTTTCTTGAGGATGGCGCATCGTACCAGCCGAAATCTCAGACATTCCTCAGGTGGCCAAGCCTCGGTCATCATGGTGCCCTACTAGCAAACTTGGATGAACTGAGTCATTCTACATCAGCAAATCACCGAGGGTGATCTTTATTTATGCCCAATGCCAATAAAACCTATGCCACTGGCGTTCCAGAGAGCTCTCCGCATGCGAAATCAGATAGAATCAGACAGATGAAAAGTACACAAGGAAGATTGTAACCCTCGTACGGGCACCAACGATTTTAATCTACTACGATTCCTAACAATAACAGCAACCATAATCACAGTCATACAAAAAAGAAATTACAGATACAATGAATGATCATCAATAGCTCAACTAGCAGCAACTAAAATGCGTTTGCCTAAGCTAAACTACCCGCCGCCTGATTCACACACCACACCAGAGCAGTTTCTTTGCCTTGTTTCTCAGCTAGCCAAGAGTTCAGAGAGAGAGGAAAATCAAACTCAGGCTGGCCCATACCGCTCCATGCTGCAAGCCAAATAGAAGGCCGCCAATATGCGACATCTCCTGGAACCAGAAAATAGAATCATCATAGCGATGCAATTTCAAAACAATGCAACAAACACCATTACTAGAACTCGCAATGACCATGTCTCAGAGCTTTTATACTGTTGAATTTGAAACACCACACTGTAACCGTCACATGATCTTTACCCATTGTTGGGTTCTCAACAGATCCTTGGAAACACATCTGTTCCAAGCGCCAAAGGTGGAAACATTTTCTATGATTTGGGTGCCAATTGAAAGCAGCGACGTTAAGAGGTGGCTTAGGCCTTTCAACTAATGCAAGCCACTCGCCTAACGTGCCTGTTTTCATCACATCCCAGGATTTCATTCCAGCAAATATTCCTCAATCCACAGCGGTAAAAACCGCACAGATAATAGTTGGAGAAATTACCTTGGCAGAGGAGATGGTCAAATACCCAGTCGTTGAACTGTCGGGCGATGGCGTGATCACCCCTCCTCCACTACCAGTCCCATTGCCGCCGCCATCAGCGCTGATGTTGACAGACCCAAGACCGAGCTGATACGCCGGCGTCCCGTCAGGCTTGAATAGACCGTAATTCCTCTCGGAAGTCGGCCCAGGCTTCAAATTCTCATTGAAGAGAGCAAAGACATAGACATCCAATTCATCCTTTGGCCGCATTGGCGTCCCCTTCGTCTCCGTCATCACTCTCATCAAATTCCCATTATACTTCCTCGCATTATCCACCGTCGCCCCTGCCTCATCCTCATCCCCCTTCGACGGCCACCCCGTCTCCGATATCTGCACCCTCACCCGCCCAAAACCCAATTTTGCCACCGCGGAATACACTGCGTCGATCTGTGCAAACAGCATGTTGTCGTACATGAGATTCGACAAGGGATCGACGACGCCCTTGTTCGGCTGGAACAGCACGAAATCGAGCGGCACCTGCTTCGGATTCGCCTTGTACGCGAAATATGGATAGGCATTGATCAAGAACTGCGAGCCGGTCTTGGCGTGGAAGCTCAGAATTGGGGAAATGTAGGGAGCGAGCTCGCGCCGGAAGGAGCCGGCGCTCGGCGGATACGACGTCTCCAGCACCCCCAGCGAGTGAGCAGTAGTAATGCAAATTTGCTTCGACAGTCCCAGCGTCTGGAGCGCCGCTTGCATGCTCTGCATCGCAGGGAGTAGGTCCTCGATCATTCCGGTGTTGTTGCTGGTCAGAATCTCGTTCCCGACGGTAATGGTAGTGATCTTCGTGGCTGGGAGGTACGGAACGATGTTGGATTTAATCCACGACACCGATTGGGAAGGATCCCGAACCCTCGAGAGGCACTCGTTGGCGAGGCCGACGACGAATTCGACGCCGGTGCCGGCGAAGGCGTGGAGCACGCGAGGATCCGAGTCGTAGAGCTTGACCTTGCCGACGCCGATAGACCGGAGCAGAGGGATGACCGCTTCCGGCGAAGGGAGGTTGTTGGCTATCTGGCCGTAGTTGATACCGACCGGCGCCGAGGATGCTATGGAGGCGACAAGACCTGTCGGAAAACGTCAGTTTTCGCCGGAAAAAATCACAGATCTTGGTGGGGGGTAATGGGGGAGGAAGAAGGAGATACCTGAGATGAGAAGGAAAAGAAGAGAAGCGAAGGAGATGCGCCCGTGCACTTCCATGGGAGTAATTTCCGTCAGCTGACAGAGAGGGGTGACGGGAATTTAACGGCGTCGGGAACTGTCGTTACTGTCAGGATATTGCTGTCGGCATGAATCTCAGGGCATGAACAAGATTACGACGCCGTTAAGGGCCACTCTCCGCCTCCGTCGCAGTACCTTCTCCACCTGCTCCTGCTCTCCTCTTTCCTCACTCCGCTTTCTTTTGCGGCGCTTTATTTTTACTGCTCGCCATAAAACAGCTGATGCATGCGGCTGTTTAACAGCGTAGGCCCCACACCACACGCTAGCGCAGGCCAGAGCGCTCCTGCGGCACTTGCGTAGAGGGAATATATGCACTCACGAGGATTTTTCAAGTTGCCTTTGTCGCTAAAACGAGTATGGATGGGCCCCTTATTTTCAATATATCGTGGCGATATTATGGAGATTTCTGTTTCTCACGATTCCATCGCTCACTCATCTGTGCCGCCTGCGCAGGTGAATTTCTAGCCATATTGCATTCCTGTATGCTACCGAAGCAATCTTACCTCTGGCACGCGGCACAAACAGAATGGCCTCCGCCATCTGCTTCACATGGCAGCCATGCTGGAGGGGTTAGGTTTTTCTTGGATTTTTCACTTTTTCGTCTCTTGCTTTATATGCAGGTTGTATCCATCCGTTGGCCTACCGTGCGACGGTAGAGGATGAACTTCTGGCTGGTCCACGTTTGGCACATAAGAAATCATAAAACAGGTTGGGTAGAATCTTTACCAGCTGGATGGCCCAGCCCACCAGGTAAATGCATACA
>JAYJMB010041780.1:0-25496 GCA_036873735.1 Pouteria campechiana
ATGATTATGTATACATTTCACATTATCAATTAATATTTATCAAATCATAATTATGCATATGATTGTTAATGATTTAATCACACATATATTATTTTATCCTAATACAAGTTTTGTTATGATCAAAATCATATATAATAATCTTGACAATTTTCCCCTTTTTGATGATGACAAAACTTTGAAGACTTGTAATTAAAATTATAATCTTCCGTTGACTTATATAATCCTATGGGGTTTGGCCCTTTTATCACTCTCCCCCTTTTCGTTTACACAAGTCTCTCACATTTCTCTCCCACTTTTTGTTAGAATCAAAAAGGTTTAGCACATCCTTTTTTCTCCTCATTCATTTAGTCTCCTCCCTCTAACTTATTTAATCTCATAGTTAATTTTCTTTCTCCCCCTGTCTCCTCTTGGAGCCTTTATTCATGTATCAGCATATGATTTTCTCTCCCCCTTAGATTGCTGGGTCTTATCTAGGGTTCATTATTTTCAAGTTTTCTAATTTTAGTTTAAGTCTCACATCCTTATTCTTCTCTTTAATCCCAAGTAAAGCATAGCATAACCATTACATGGGATGATTCTATATTAATGTGAAGAGCTCATTCATGATAATATTCAAGCATTAAATAATTGCAATCTAAAAATGACTTTTAATCATATATGTATAAATCTTTTAATCATATATGTATAAAGCATAAATAAGTTTTTATCAATACAAGAGGCAAATTCATATGAAGGGCAACATTTAAACATTGGATAATAAAGTAAATAAGCAAATTTTAAGCATGTATCAATTTATATATTATTCATCAAAATCATGATTATTTCATACTGGGACTCCAAATTAATATTCGAAAATGATTTCATCCAAATATGGTGACAATGCATCATTTTAGCTTGATAGGTTCAATGTTGGATTCTTGTTTTTAATGTGTCTTCTTATCTTTTATTTCAACCTCTAATTATCATTGTTGTCAAGAGAGATGGTTAGGAAATTTAATGATAAAGTTAATAGGTTATTCTCTGTCATGTATAGAAAAGATTAGATACAAGACGACATTTCACTAAACATCAGAGAAATCATGGCATCATCAAGTCCTTCTTTGAAGCAGGTTTAGGCTAAAGATGACGATGAAATTTCAAGATTGCTGAGAGAATTTAGTTTCTTCATGACAGAATCAAATATTTAAAGGAAGATTTGTCTTTTATCAAAGGTAATACTGCACATTTCAAACGTCTCATAACCAGGAACTCTGTGGCTTATATGGAATTTATAGATCGCATCAAAGACTTGGAGACATAATTGGCTAAAGCTTATCAAAGGATTGATGAATTGGAGATGGTTGTTGATGTTTTAGCTGAATAAATGGTTTTATTTCCTTTTGTTTCTCTTAAAGGTTTGAACTTTTAGATGTAATATTATGACTATTTATATTTATTTGCTAAGAATTTAATTACATTCTTAATGGTTTTCAATCTCCTTATCCTTTAAGAGGTTTTATGCTCATGATATTGAATTATTTTTTATGCTTCATTAGTGCATTTTCAATTCAAATATTATATGTGATTAGAACAATACAAATAGTTATTAAGCATAGTTTATTCATCATAACTTAAAGGTGAAAATGCATGATCCTATTAGGTCCTGGGTTCTATTTGGGTATCTAAGGTATGGGGATTTATTTCTTGTTTGTGTTGCCAATGTATCTATCCTATTGTTTTTACCAAGAAGGCAGTTATTGAGATTTGAGCCATAGAGTTAATGCATCTCTTGGGAACTGGTTGTGACATAATGTATTCTCTACTTCGTCTATATTAAATGACATCTTGTTGAACAAATGATGTATGAAGTTGAGAGTTGGGTAAAGATGGAGTAAGGTAGGATTTAGGGAATTAACTAGATTTGCTTTTTAAAAGAAGAGGTGAAGTATTTGAAGAAGGAATTGAGATATGCCAAGAAGGCAAATGTTAGTTCAGATCTTCTTTTAACTAGCCACTGTATAACTTATGATGATGTTATGGGTAGAGTTGTAGCTTTGGAAAAGGAGTTATTTGAGGCTCAACAAAGGATTGAGGAGCTAGTGGCAATCATAGAGGTTTTAAGCAAGTAGATGTTTTTAATGCTTATTGTACTTAACTAAGTTGATTTTTATTGTTCTCTTAGGAAGTCTGTTCTATTTTCCTTTTTATGTTGTGTGTTATGAGTATGAGTTTTATCTTTGTATCAATTCTGATTCTTTTTAAGAGATTAAGCCTTTAAACATTATTATAGAAGGAATGACTAGGAATGGAATTCATATTCAAGACCTTAAATTGTAAAGTTTCTCAAATAGGCTTGACCATGCCTTATGACTATAATGATGTTAAAATATTTTTATTTTAAAGATTAATTTTAGTTTTTAGAATGATTTAGCTCAAGGCAATAAAATCATATCAATTCAAATCTAAGGCAGTTCATTCAGAGGCATCTAAAATATATAGCAATGAAAAGTATAATCAAGTTAGATAACTTATCTTTTAGCATTTTCTTTCATTAATTTCTCATTTGAGCTCATAAATGTTGTTGCTAGACTTTGACTATTTGTTCAGCTTCTGCTATTTGAAGTTCTTGATGCTACGTCTGAAGTTCAATATTGTCTGGGGTATAATTTTCATTTGTTCAATCATTTTTTTTCATATGGAACTTAAATTTGTTGGCTCATTTGCTTGAATTTGTGAGCTAAGAAGAAGGTTTTGATTCTTTATTGTTCTCATTCTTCTTTCATATGCTCATCTCAAGCTTTCTTGTATACGTTTAAGAAATTCTTGCACTTTCTCTTCATTAATAGCTCAAACAGATATGAACATGTGTTGATAGTTTAATAGTACAAAGTATCATCTTAACCACAATAGTATGCAGAGAATCAAGCTGATGAATTATAGCAGTTTTCATGAATAAACATAATTATCATTCTGCCTGAATCAATCATTAAGTTATCTAAACTAGCATAGTTGTGAATAGCAATTAACCTTATACGCTAGATCAATTTGAATTTTTCTTTACTGATTTTGAGCATAATCATTCAATTTTGTTATTTTCTTCTGTTATTAGTTATGTCTTTTAGGCATTCTTATCTTTAAGGTACTTATTATTTGAATGTTATTCATTTTCTTACTTCCTGATTATCTTTAGAATTTTACTTTATATTTTTCAGAGTTTTATTTATCCTAGTGTGAATTTTATATTCTTCCTATATATATACATGAAAGAACAAGATATGTATAGAAAATACTACATATGAGCTCTTATTTTTATCAATATACAAATAACTAATAGGTAATCAAAATTCTACATATAAATCCTAAATTCTATTAATGTATAAATGAATGAATAATAGAAATGTAAAGATTTTGAGAATAAATTTATTTCTGTAGACATGTAAATGATTAGAAATAAGTAATTGAAAGACTAAACATAAATTCTTATTAACAAGAGAATGAACTAAAAGAAACAAGCAAGTAAAATTTTAAAATTCAGATAATGACACATTCAATAAAAGTATTTGAATTTGAGTGTCATACCTACACTTACCTTTCCTCTTTCTTTTGAAGGAACTTGGTATTGCATCATGTTTTTATTTTATTTCTTCAGAACAAGTCTCCTTTCTTTTTCTTCTTCTTCTTTTGGAGTTTGTTTCTTCTTTCCTTGACTTTCTGCACTCAAGTTAGTCTCAATAGAAACATAAACAATGTGTGAGCAAAGTGTTTTGCCCCCTTGGGAATTGTCTTTGGCTTTTCTTAAGATTTCTCATACAAATTTATAAGCTAAGACATGTTTGCAAATGGTGGGGCAGAGAGCATATAGAGAAATTATTAACATTTTTAGTTTTGCTTTTGTTTCACCCTTACTTATGCCAGTATAGATGATTTTCATAGATGAAGATCATTTGGCCATAAAATATATTTTCAACATTTTCTTCCATTACACATAATTGGATCCATTGAAAATTGGAAGTTGAGATATTGAGTATCCTTTGAAGAACACAGAGGATGATATTGTTGGGCAAGCTAAACGGATCGTTAGAATTATTTATCTAGTCCACTCTAATACTACTTGTAGAGTCTCATAGTATGGCTTAACCCAAGATGGGAAGGGTGAATTGGGTATATAAAAATTCATTGCTTAACCTTTATCAAATCGTTTCCCTCTTTACGTGCTTGTGTGTGGTACATTGTAAAATAGGTAATGAAACAGTAAAGTACATGAAGGAGTAAGCAGATAAACAAACACACATACAAATGACATGATTTTTATAGTAGTTTGGGAACCCCATCTCTACATCCAATCTTCAAAGAGAACACACTTGTTGTACCTTGGGTTCCATTATATCCTATATAATGGAAATACAATAGTGCTCCTATCACTCTTCTAGATTCTAGCTCTAGGGGTGTAAACATAGTGCTCCCAACACTTTTGATTTTCATGAGCTCACCAGGAAACTCACAAGTTTCTAAGATTATTGGCAAACTTGATGGTTTTCTAGAGCTCACCAATAACTCATACAATATGGTTTTCCAAGCTCACTACAAACTCATTGGCTTTTAGATTAACTAGAAAATTGATACATATTTAAGCATAGGGGAAGATGAGATCTTTTATAGTTCTACTAACACAAAATGATCTTCCTAAAATAAAAATTCAATGGCCATAAAGATATATAGATTAAAGCTCATAAAAGATAGATGACTGTTTAAGCTCTTAGCCATTAGTGGAGGGATTTGCATAAGGTTAAGCTCATTTGAAATGTCTTCCTTCACCACCTTTGAATCATCCCACCTCTTCTCCTTAAACAACTTCTTCATAATTTTGACCATCGGAGAACATGGGTTCCATTGAATGCAAAAATGGGAGGCAATAAATGAAGAAGACTATTAAGGTTTCTGCCATTGGAGTGCATGCCTTATGATTTGTCTCGAGCTACTGCATTGCCATTCTTTTACATAGAGAAAGATAAGTTATTGTTGGAATATCTTTTCTTGTTTTGACTTGACATAGCTGAGAAACTTACAGTGCTGCTTGTTGTCAAAAATAGTGATTGAAATGAGTTTACAGAATCAAAGTGTAGGTGTAGATTGTCATTTAGATGTAAGTCACATAAATCAATTAATCTTGGACAAGTCATGGCGTCTCTCTATCTGCATTTGTCTGCCATAAGTTTTGGACGAATTCTCCCAGGAGTTTTGTCTATTAGTCGATCTTTCATGAGTGTGATTTATCTGTTGTAATTAATTGATGAATTTTGGCACTATAGATGAAGTTAAATAATTGACAGACAAACTTTGCTTTGTCTTGCCTGAAGAGATGGAGTATGATGTTTTTCTTTTGTTCCACATTCGTCTGTTGAAAGTGAGAGAAGAATTCCACTTTACTTTGCCTTGGATGAATTAGGCTCTACACTTCATCTATAAATTTGTTTACACTAAGTTATAGACGAATGTGCTTATGCATTGAAGTCCACTTTGTCCAAGTAGCGGCTTTGTTTATCCAGCTTCATCTATGCTCACTTTACTGCTTCTACTTTGTTTTCCACTTCATCTTCCACTTTGTCTATAGTAAGTTACAAATGAATTTGATGACACAGACAAAGTCAAATTCCTCATTCGTTTTGCATTTTTTCATTTTTTGAGCAATAGATGAAGTTAGTCTTTGCAACTTCTTACTTATTTCATTCTTGATTTGTCTATCTTTGCTCAGGTGAAGTTGCTTTCACTTTGTCTTTACACCTTCTTACCTTTAGACAAATCCATTAATTTGGCTTTTGTTGATTGGAAAAAGTTTCTTCCCTTTGTGCATAGTTATCCAGGTGACCATCTCTTTATCATTCTTCTTTCCTCATTTGTCAGAGTTTTTGATTAGATTACTCCTTATTGCTTTGATTCAGACAACTCTAGTCAATTGATAGTTCAAATTTCTTGAACAAATTTATGCTCCCTGACCATGGCTTCGTCTTTGTATTTACTTCACATTTATCTGAAGAGATTTCTCATTAGATTTTGTAGACAAAGAAAACTCCTTGTAGCTCATCTTTGAAGCCTTATTTTCTTCTTCCTCTTTCTCCTCAAGTTGTATTCTTCAATATAGTTCATTTGAAATGTAGAAGATGGTTATGGCAGCTGGTCGTATTCCTACACTTAGAACTTTTTCGACACTTGCTACGTTGTTATCATCATATAATCAATATATATATATATATATCCTTATGTGTATGCATTGTGGAGAAAGGATAATATACATCTTCATTTAGGCGCTTAATATGATATTTCAATAAAGCTCACTGCAAGATATAGGATTCAACATAATAAAATGATAACTAAGGTTAAGCACACTATGAAATAAAAGATGTATGTTTACATAACTAAATATTGATTATGTATACATTTCACATTATCAGTTAACATTTATTAAATCATAATTATGCATATGCTCATTAACAATTTAATCATAGATATATTATTTTATCTTAATACAAATTTTTTTATCATCAAAATCATATATAATAATCCTAACATTTTCAACCTCAATTATACTACACGTCATAGGTAATTAGAATGGGAGAAAATACTTGATTTAAATTCAGACTTTTATCCATAATAATCATATATTAAATAGAATGAACCCAAGATAATGGATTGAATCCAACATCCCAACACTATAGGATATCATTGACTAGTAAAATTGGATCCCCAAACTCTTACAACCTATAAAATCTCATCAATTTACCAACTATTTATATTCTCATATTCAATCTTACACTTTATTTATTTTGCATCACAACATCTTTTTTTATGATATTTATAGTTTCAGTAACTAGATATAATTAAATCAGTTTGACCATTTCTCTATGGGATCGACTCTTGCTTTATATACTATATTGCTATACACTTGAGCACTTGCAACGAATTATAATTTGACAATCAAGAGAAAAAGTGTAACACCTGAGGTGTTAATAATGGGGAAAGTTTTTGTTTATTTAATTATGATAATGAATTAAGATGAAATGGTATAAGTATATATATAAAGTATATGAATTAAAGGTGATTGTACAAATTAAAAGCAGATGCAACTAATTTTATGATTCAATTCCTAATGATTTGAGGTAAGTTTTTATGCATTTTATGGATAAAAAGGTATAAGAAATAAGGAATTAAAATAGACAAGAAACAAAAGAAAAAAGGGAGCAAGATAGCGTGGTAGTGGCGTGGGCATTGTGACGGCTAAACAATGGTTATGGGGCTAGATTGGGAGAGGGGGCAGCGCAGCATCCAGCATTTTGGGCGCTGTGGCACCGGTTGGCGAGTAAAGTCAGTTAGCTGACTTTTTAAGCTCCATCCATTCCATTTTTTGCTTCATTCATTTCGTCCTCTTCCTCATGCTCAACCCTCATGCCCTTGACCTCATTTAGCCCAATTTCTTACTTCTTTTGTAACCCATCATTTATACCCCCAATATCAAATTTGAGCTGATTAAATAGTGAAAAATGGAAGAAAATTAGGTTTGTTGCAAATGGAAGAAGCTATTTGGAATTTTGGGCTTGGAATCTGGTTCATGAATGGAAGCCATGGTTGGAATCAGTGGTAAGTTAATTTTCCCCAACCAAATTTGGACTTTTGTAAGCTAGGGTTTCACATTATTTGTGAACAGTGGAATTTAAGGGAAATTTTATGATTTATGGGTAATTGCCATGGGCAAAAATGATAAATGAGTTAATGATAGTGTTTCGGAACTTAATTTGGCATGTGAACTTGTTGCGGATTTTACAATGCAAGTGCACATATCGTCAACAAATAATAAAGTATGAATAAAAAATCATTCCCATGAGGATGTATGATTGCCAACTACTAACTACTTTAACTTTAAATCTTGTTTGAAAGATTGGAATATGGTAAGAAAGTGTAAAGAAAATATCTAAATTAATGAACTATAGCAATTATGTGGATTTTGGATAGATAAAAAGAAATAATGACTAAAATATCTAGGGGTTTCCGAATTCACTAGATTAATCATATTTAGTTTCATTAGTTTTAATAATCAATGTTTGCTCTTATATTGACAACGAGTTTCTCTTGATTAATTATTATTCTTTCTTAAGTCATAACAACCTATCTCAATTAGCTAATTTTCTACATTTTTATGAAAATCACAAACCAATCAAGATGCATTAAGATCAAGAAACTTGTAATGTTGCATAAGCTTTATGGATATCTCTGATATCATGATCATTTTATGGTGGTTAATCATGGTCTAATTTGATTATTGCTTCTTAGCCTCAAATCAAATTACATATCATGTTGAAAGAGCTAGCATTCTTTCACAAGCATTAAAATTGGATTAAACACTTAACATAGATAATAAACAAACAAAGAAATGCATTAAACATAATAAAACTAAATAATCATTATCAGGCTACATCGTTCCCCAAGATTAAAGTACTTAGCTTATAATGGAATCAAGAAAAATAATACACATTGTCTTAAACATGATTAACAAAGGAAAATGACTTAAAAAGAATAAAGAAAGATCAAGAGATAAGCTTCTCCATGTAGTATTCTATGCACTTTGCTCTCTTGTCAACTCCCCTTCCTTTGCAAGAAGATTTCACCTTCAATCTTGTGTTGTTGCTTCCCTTTTCTTATTTCTCCACTCCAAACTTTGCCAAAAAGCCCCCAAAGACATGCAAAAACTTGTTTTTATATCATTTACATTAGGTTTTATCTTCATTGTGTAAGTCAAGTAAGATACTTAAAATTCATAAAGTTGTCTTTAGTGCTAAGTCGCAACTAAGCTCTATGCTACCTTTGCAATGCCTTGTATCCTGGACCTGTGCTACAACTCAGCTTCTTGTTGCCCCATGCATTGCCTCATGTTTTGAATTAGAGCTATGACTCAACTTTTATGAGATGCGGCTCAGCTTCCTGCTAGCCAAATTTTGCTCTTGCTCAATTGTTGCTTTCCATTCTCCATCTTGGAAATTCCTTAGCTTCTTTTCTCCATGTTTAGTTCCATCTTTCTAATGTCCTACAAATACACAAAAACTACATAAACTTCTCATAAATTCCCAAAAATTAAAGAATGATAGGATTTGATAGTACTTAATATAAGTGAATAAAGTTTACTTATCAGAAATCTTGAGTTATGCATGATTAGGGTTTTGGAAAATCCATGAACATTAGTCATTGGGGGAAATGGGAGAAATTGATATGAATTGTTATATAAATCATGGGTGAAATGGTCAATGAGTTGATTAACATGACTTTGGAAATGATTTGGATAGGAGAAAGGATGATTTATGCTTTGTTAGGGTTTTGTGACTTGTTAAAAAGCGAGAAATCAGGTTATTGACTATGACCTAGTTGGAGTTGAAAGAGGGCTTTTCTATATGGGCTATGTAAGCCTTGAATTGATTGAATTAAAGACGTAATTGAGTTATGCTAAAGCTATTTAATTGTTAAGCATGTTATATTCAACATGTATGTTGTGCATTAAACATGATTGCAGGAGGTTAATGAGATCTATAGATTAATTAACTTGTGATGGAGGTTAAATTAGTATTAGAAATTATTTTATATAATTGAAAATGAAATCTAGTTAGTATGTTTTAATATATGTTATATGTTTAATGAATTATTTCTATATGAAACATAATGAGGTTGAAAATTATAAGATATTTGACATATGTAGGGTAAATTGAACATGGATCAGAAGCTATGGAGTTTATAGAGTAATGGAACCCAAGAAAGTGTAAGATAACTCTTCACGCAAGTAAGTAGGGTCTTTCTTGATTGAATGTATGGATGGATGGGGATAGTAGTTATCCCATTGTTTGTTTCTAGGCATGTATGCATATGTTTATACAAGGATGAATGTGTTGATTGATAAGGGATAGTAAGTATCCCAGAGTTGTTCTCCTTGTTGTGCTGATATGAATGTATGAGTGGAAAAAGAGAGAGAGAATATCCCATATGCTTGTATATGATGTTATTATTTTATGTATGGATGTATGAATAATGAGGATAAATAGTGTTCCCTGAATTTGTTTTGGACGATGTGTATGAGTGTATGGATGGATGTGGGATGATAAATATCCCTTGGAATGTCATATAGGTATGGATGTTTGTTTTGAATAAGTTTATAGAATTAATGGAATAAAGAATATCCTATGAGTCTAATGATATATGTTATATTATGTGTATATGTATAGTGATGGAAAGGGAAACATTAATGGATACACTATGAAATGCCTGAATGGAAAAATTATGACATGTCGTGCCCGAATGGCACAAGTATACATTTTATGCCTATATAACATAGCTGTGATGTGGTGTGCATGATATGATGGATGGCATAGAATTTGTATTGGCAAAATAAGGACTTGGCCCTCACAGTATGATTGTATTATCATGTTGTTATTCATATTTTAGTTGGAACATGCTATTCTTGAATAATTTTGTTTTCTATAATGCCTACTTACTGAGCTCGCCTTGGACTCATGCCTTCTTATTCTTATTTTTTAGCTGGCAGATCAGGTAAAGAATCTCAACTGTGGGTTGGGACGGGTGAGCAAGATTGAAGATATTTCCTTGGTGGTATAATGAATAGGGATTATAATTTCATAATGTATTCGTATAATTGTATTAAAAGGATTTTAATTGATATATAATGAGATGTATTGGCATATCATAGTAATTTAATTATGAAATTATGAATAGATTTGTATGATTCAAGTTATGTATATTGCCATTATGATTCAGTTTTGATCTAGGCAGCTATGGGTGTGGGTGTGTTTTAGTGTTTGTGTTAGAAATTTACAGTTATTAAAATTATCATTGTGTATGATTAAATGCATGCTAGGTGTAGATCTTAATATTTCAAAGTAGACTTTGCCAGATTTTTGACAGAATATTTTTCTTGAAAATGGGAAAATTTCAAGGTAATTGAAAAATCCATAGGCCCCTAGGTGGAGCATTGTAGAATGTAATCAAGCAAGGGTTAAATAATAAATTTTTTTAATCCAATTCACTCCTCTCCTCTTAGCTTAAGCCAAGCCTACGGGACCCAACAAGAATTGCATGTCAGCAACTTAGTTCAAGACTTCAAGGCATTTTGGTTTCCTTCTATTCTCTCATTTTGCAATGTGTTTAGATTTTTTTTGGTAGATTGTTTCTTCAAAATGCTTATTGTTAGTACATATTTTGATTGCCCTTGTGGTTCATTTTTGTTGCATAAAGCATTAGGAGACAGGCTTCAACATTGCCAAGCAAGTCAAAATTAGCAAGATTTTTATTTCTTAAAAGAAGAGGTTTCCTATAACATTGTTTTGGCTATTATTCCAATAAATATGACTTAGTAGCAAATATTTTTTTATTTTCTTATTGTGGCCATAGCAGTTCTCATAGCCTACATTGATTTTGTTGTGAGATGCATCAGGTGACATAAGTAATAGGAAAGAGCCACTTTTGGTTGCAAGATGCATGAAGAGGCAAGCATCAATTGTCCTAGGTAGTTATAAATCAACAAGCCTGAAAGGGGTCTCTACAACAATGTTCTCATTTTTATACCAATACTTGTGACTTCTATGGGGCATTACATTACTTATTTTCTTATTTCACTCAATGTGAATCTTAGGGATACTAATGATGTGGATCACTAGGCGTGGGGATTATTTCAAAGATTAATGGGATTTGAATTGGATATTAGCATGTTGCTTTGGTACTTGAGGGGGTTTTCTTTTCTTCTATTTCATTATTTTGGTTGATGGATTTCAAATACCATTTTCTCTTCAAGGCTTGTTTGGCTCATCTAATATTGCTAGATGGATTATGATATGGGCTTCAGCGGTGCACTGGTGGAAATGAATAAGCCCTTTAGTTGTTGTATTAGGGTGTTTCTTATGACATTATTTTGACTACTTTGCTTATATCTGTAACTTTTATTGAGTAGTGTTTATGGTTATTTTCTTTTTGTGCCAATGGTGGATACCATGCTACAGTTCATAGGGACCATTAGCTTATGTGCTCTAGAAATGCTAGGCAGGCTGACATCATCAAGACTCTCTTGCATGACAAGGTTTTCTAAAATATTATTTGTCATGCCCATATATGTGACTCCATAATGTGGCAAATAATGTTTTGTTTTTTTAATATCAATAGTTGTTAATCTTATGCATGCTTGCTTGCAGAATCAAGGCTAGACATGTCTTTATTATTATCGCCATCTTTTATTTCCAAAACCTTTGATTGTGTGGACTAGTAGGATTAGGTGTTGGGCAGGTGAAATTGATCTTTCTAGTTTTAATTAAATAGGGTTTTCCACAAATGTTTATTTGTCTATCATTAATGCCTTTGGTGACTTGCACATAATCCATGGATTCTCTCTCCACCCCTCCTCTCTCTCTCTCTCTTTCTTGTCTTGTTGCTTGTATATGTTGCCAAAACTTTCTTGAAAGTTATTTGCTTATCTTGTGGCTCTAGAGAATTATTCTGTGACTCAAGCATATTTTTTTGCTTATTCTGGATCACCTAGTGCTATCAAATGGGGAAGGTCACTTCACTCATTATTGAGTATAGAGAATGCTACAAAAATCTATAAATATTTTTATGACAAAAGAATGAATTGCTTGGAAGCCTTCTACATGCTCCTCCCTGTTAGGATTATGTGCATGATTTTGATGATAACGAAAATTTTTTTAGACTTCATATATGCTAATGATGTTGTTAGCTTGAAATGCAGTCAAGTATACTTGAAGAGTATGTATTTTATTGGAAAATTATTTATGCAAGCATATTTGCAAGTTATTAGAAAATGAAAAAAATCACTATGATTCACATTGCAATTAACTTGGCTTATTATATTTTGTTGCATTGGATCATTTTTATAATTATTAAGATGAAATTATATGCAATATAAAAATGATCATTTCATATGCAAGAAGAAGTGTGCTTGAATGAAGTTTATCTTTTCTAAAACATGATTAAAATTGATCATTCAAGCTTGACAAATTATGCAAATTATATGAGGATAAATATATTTCAATTTATAATAAAAAATATCAAATTTCACAAAGTGGCAAAGTACAAAATGTCAAGTGTAGGACCGCAGTCCCATGGCATAGCTGCCTAGGCATATCGCCTGCCCTGTAGCCAAATGCCAAAGGCGCAATGGAGAACCATGTGCCACACACTTCAACCAAAGAATTTACCACCTACCTCTTCCCAGCCACCTGCTCATACCACCTGGTGCGCAGCAACATACAATATACACCTGTGGTATTGCCCACGAGTGGATAACAAGAACATGTTTGGGAGTTTTTCCAAAAAGCCAACCACTGGCACTTGGCATAGCCGCCTGCCATATCGCCTGGGGCACAAGTGCTTAGCGTAGTTGCCTAGCGACCTCCAATGGTTAGAAATTTGAATGTTATCAAGCCATAATGTCCCACCTAATCAACTTCAATGGCCATAATTTTGAGAGATCTGTTTAAGGAGAAGTAGAAAGGCATTTCTACAAGCTTGTTGCATAAATAGTGAAGATTATTTTTAGCTTTAACCATTTCAATCTTAAGTAACTCAAGGCCTAGAGCTTAAACCTTCTTCATACTCATTCAAGAGCTTTCATCTTCACAATCTTCATTCAAGGACTTCTACTACAACACAAAGGGAAGATTCTCTGTATTGAAAAGAGCCACTCAATTCAATCTTCCTTAGCACTCATCAAGAAACATAATTTAGAAGTGTAATATTTTCATTTTTTCATTTGTTTATTTCCTTGAGTTGGTGGAGACCAATCTCAAGAATAGCAAATTGATTATTGGAGAGATTGGTCTCATAATCGATTGCTTATTTTATGCTCTCTTGAGCTAGAATCAAGAAAAGCAAGTTGGTTATTGGAGAGATTGTTCTCATAATCGATTGCTAAGTTTTTTGCCCCTTAAGTTGGAATCAAGAAGAGTGCAAGAGCACTTGTGTAATTCCATTATAGAGAGATAATGGAACCCATGGCACGGAGAGGAGTGTTCTTGGAAGAGTGGAGTAGGGAAGGTTGCTCGAACCACTATTAAAAATATGTTGTGTGTTTTTTGTGTATGATTGATTTACTTCCTTACACATTACTTCTTTATTACCTTTCTCATTTCAACTTGCACAAAAAGCATAAAAAAGAGGGAAAGTAATTAAATAGGGGTTAAGCAAGAAATTTTTATAAACTCAATTCACCTCTCCCCTTTTGGGTTAAGCTAAGCTTATGGGACCCAACAAGTGATATCAAAGTAAGCTACATAATCAATTGTAGTGATCCCATGGCTAACCCATTATGTTCATCCTTTATGTTTGAGAAGGATATTCCACTACATAAATTCCACATTATGATGGATCAAATTATGCACAGTTAGAGAGAAGGTTGGGAATATTTATTATGGACAATGACCTCAAGCTTTGAAGAAATACTTTTATTGGCATAAGTGAGGATGAAGAGAGAGCTAGGCAAGAAAATATAAATGCTAAGAATGCCTTACTTCATGCTCTCTGCCCCACCATTTGTAAGTATTCCTTAACTTGTAAAATTGCAAGAGAAATATTAGACAGGTTATAGGCAATTTTTGAGGGACAAGTTGATGTGCACACAAATGCAACTAATCATTCTGTTGAGATTGACTTGAGTGCAGGAAATCAAGAAAAGGAGGATCAACCTCCTAAAGAAGAAGATGAAAAGAAAGATGATCAATATGTGGAAATAGAATTGTAGACTAAAGAATCACCACATATTAAGGGGGAGCAATCGCTCAACCCAAAAAATTGAGATTCAAGAGAATGATTTGGCAATAAATGATCTAGAGACTGAGAAAAAAAGAGGGAAAAAACCCAAATATGTTAAAAATGATTTGCTATTGTGTAACACCCAAGGTGTTAAATTTTGGGTAATTATGTGCCTGAATACATTTTAGTTGTCTCCAATATAATTATAATGATGAATTGAGGTGAAGAAATTTATTTTGAAATGAAATAATTCAGGCATGTATGAATGGTAATGCATGAAATGTACTAGTACAAGTTAAATCATATACAAATGGTTATATGATTTGATTCCTAATTAGTGTGGCATAAATTTTTATGCATTTTATGTTAATATGTGGAAAATATTATGACAAATATATGAGAAAAACAAGAATGAAATTAGGTTGAAAATTGAAGAAAATGGGGGCAATGGCATTGACGCTAGATGGCAAACCCACGATGTAGATTTGAGAGGCATGGTGGGGGGTGTGTGAGTGTGGTGGGGGTGCAGAGATTATGGTGTTGTGGTGCCCAAATCTAGTGCTACAGCACTAGCTAGCGAGATAAGTTGGTAGGTTATTTTTTTAAAGCTGTTCCATTTCATTTGTTTACGTCATTTTGTTTTCTCTTTCTTCCCCATGCCCTAGACTTGAAACTCATCCCTTTTGCTCCACTTTTTATGTAAATTCTTGAGGGAATAGGCTTGTTTAGGCATGTAATCCATCATTTTTATGTTCAAACTTGAGTTTTGGCCGTTGGAATGATGGAAAGAAGAAGATAATTAGCATTGCTACAATTTATGAAGGCTAGGGAATGTTTTGAACGTAGATTCTCATTTTGGGAAGGTGGTTACGCATGAAATCAAAGGTAAAATTCTTTTTCCAAATTAAATTAATGATTTATATTTGGTTAGAGTTCCATGCTCTACGTGAACATTGATTTTTGGGGGAAATGCCTAATTCATTTAATAGAGTGTTTTGGAATTTGTTTGAGAGTGGGAAATCCAATTTTTGATTATGACTTGCGTAAAGGTCAGAAAGGGCTTTTGTGTGCAAAGTGTTTAGGCCATGAATTGATTAAGGGTTTAAATGGCTTGTTTTCACAGTTATTTAATCATTTATTGTATTGAATAAGGATTGTATATGATAAGAAATGGAATTTCCTTAAGACACTTTGTTGAAAAGTAATGAGTTAAATCACATCTAGTAGATGCTAGATGAATTGTCTTAACGAGAGACAAAGGGTATTTCAAGGATTTTATAGCAAGTCTTAAGTGTTTAAGGAAAAAGATACTTAATTGACCTAAATGGATGAATAAAATGATATATAAACTTTAGTTTGAGTATGTTAATAGTGAAAGACTTGAAATGATGAATTAAGTGAAAATCCCCTAATTGGCTCAGTCGTGATATCAAATTGATGTATAATTGAATAATGAGATTATTGAATTAATTCCACCTAGTTGATGAGATTAAATTGGAATCTTTATTAAATGTTGTAATTTCAATTGTGTTATGTGCAATGTATGTAAGATTCATTGGGCAATTGCTTGAGAGTCAAAGGGTCGAATTAAAAGTTGAGTTGAGGAGTTATGGAATCATTCATCATTAAGGTAAGTAGTCTCTCTTTTCAAGTTGAATGAATTGTTGGATAGGGATAGTAATTATTTCATTGTTGTATGTAAATGTTTGTATACGGGTATGTATGATTGGGTGGGGGTATTGGATATCCCATGAATCTTTGTTTTGTGATATATGTTATGATGTATGGATTATTGGCAATAGTTTAGATTCCCTAATCTTGTTTCTACTACCTATAAGAAAATGCTTGAATAGATGGGGATAACAAATATCCCATTATGTTGTATCATTGGATATTATTATGTCACATAAAGTTATGAATTGATGTAGGATTTTAAGTATCCCAGAATTCTTTATATAATAATTGAATGAATGACTATGTTAATGGAATGACAAGCATCCAGGATGGTGTTTATGGATTTGGTATAGTATTGAATTGACTTGATGTAACAATTAAATAAGATGTTTAATACTTATATGCATAATTGTAATATATGTTGTTCCTGGAAGGCACAATTATGATAAGAAGTGCCTGCATGACACTATTATTGTATGAAGTATCAAAATGACTTAGACATTATATACCATGTTCAGTTTGTGATATATAATATGATAGGATAGTGTATAACACATAGTGGAATACTGAGGACTTGAGCCTCATAAGTATCTTCTCAGGATTGCATTATGATGTATTTATATGTTCTAATTTAGAACATGATGCTTCTATTTTACTATTGTTTTCTATTCAGCCTACTTATTGAGTTTGCCCAAACTCACACCTTCTTATTCTTATTTTTTAAGTTTGCAAGTCAGATAACGAAGCTAACTACAAGTTAGTGCTTATGAGCCACTTTGAAGACACTATTAGTTTCAGTATGATAAATCTAGATTGTATTCCCACTATATATTTGTATATGATTGTATTTAAAAGATTTAAAATGCTATAGAATGAAATATATTAGCATGGTATATGGGTATTGTGGATAGATGTGTAATATTATAGTTTGTTTTATTGCCATCATGGTGCAACTCCGATTCTGGGTAGCTGTGGGTAAGTTGGGCTAGTTTAGTGATTATGGCTTTACTTTATAATTATTAAAATTTTAGTTTATAAATGATTAATAAATGCACAGGTTTATATCCACATAATTCTTGTTAGACTTTGCCAGATTTTGGCAGAATATTTCTATTAAAAATGGGCAATTGATGGGGTAATGGTAAAACACATAAGCCCCTAGGCAGGGTGTAACATATTGAAAGTGTAAATTTGGAGACAGTTAAAGAGAAAATTGAGGAATGTATAAAGAATATCATAGCAGAAAAATCCTCATGGGTTAAAGGGGAGCAACCCAACAAAGAAAAGAAGAATAAAGAAGGAGAAATTATAAAGACTCAAGTTCAAACTAAAAGGCAAAAAAATTGAAGAATAGCCTTCTCTCTGAACATCTAGATAAGTTACAATCATCATATTATAATAACTTAGAGAAGGAAGATGACAAGAATAGAAATGATCAAAGTCCTCCAAAAGAAAAATGGTTCCTTGACATTAGATGAAGAAGAATGTATTCAAGGAAGTCAGAGGCTAATAAGACAAGACAAGTGCAGGTATAACAATCAAACTTACATCTCTTTATATTCTGTCATTATCTATATTTATAATATCGCTTGTTTGCCTCTAATATAGTTCGTTTGTACATGAATAGGCATTAAAATTTAGGTTGCATTAGGAAAACTCAAAAAATAAATAAATTCACGATACAAAATTGGAACAGTGTATATTTAGATAACCAATATATATTGAGGATAAATATGCTAAAGAGGCATATAATTCATTTAGAACCTTAAAACAATATGAAATCATGAGATAATATAAAAATAATTAATTATGCTCGAATTGATGAAATTTCATTCATGACTAATCTAGCATATGGACATTTGAAGCTCGTAAAAGTCAATTTCATCTTCATGATGTAATTCATAATTATGTTAGATCAAAGAATTTAATGTGGCTATGATTAAAGTAGAATGTTTGTCCTAGTTTATAGTTATGTAAAGAACCTACTTTAATTTAATGGCATGCCTTATTATCATCATTGCATACCATCATGAGCGAAAGTGAAAATGCACTGCTTAAATTGCAACATAAAGTTTACATCTATTTGATTCTAATAATGAAGAAAAAGTGCAAGAATTTCTCTTAAGTGTATGCAAGAATAGCTTGAAATGAGTACATGGAAGAAGAAGTATGATAGACAATCGAAATCATCTTACCTACAAAACTTCATGTTGAAGAAAGAAAATCAAATGCTGAAATGGAAGGTCAAGACTGGAATCAACAATTATGAGCTCAAATGCATAAATTGAAAAAGGGAGTGACAAAGAAGATAAGTTTGCTAAACTTGATATGTTCAATTCATAAGTACATTGAACAAATGCATTTCACTATTATACATTCTTGATGTTCCTAAAATATATATTTAACTACTTTGGATTTGAATTAAAATGATCTCATTGATTTGAGCTAAATTATTTTGAAATTTTAAGTTAATGTGTAAAATGATATCATTAAGGCTTGAACTTTTGAGATTAAAATAATTAAAAAATAACTCATTTCTTGATGAATGCTTAAAAGTTATACTCATGCCATGAATTGTCTCATCTTATATATCATTCATTTCATTCGTGACCATAATGTTTGTAAGAATGTTTGAGCATATATAACTTGAAACCATATGATGAGAAAATTCAAATAATATGTATTTGATTATTTGAAATATTAAGTGACATAATATGAAATGATATATTTGTGATAATGTATGCTTGAAATGATTAAATTTTGCCAAGTAAGTTAACAACCAAAAATATTAGTTGGATCTAAAGTGAGAAATCATCTTCTAGAACTACTTAGGATTATGTAATGATTGATCCATTTGTAGAATAATTAAAATTCACATGGGAAATAAATGCAAGTTGCATCTATGCTTAGCATCATGTGTGTTTATCACTAAAATGAATAACTTTGAGGAATATGATTCAATGATTAATTAGGAAGATCTCATTTTGTTATTCATTAGGTAAGAAAAGATTGTAGATTGAGTAATGATGAAAATTAGATGCTGCATCTCAAAAATCAAGGGGGAGAAGAATCTGGTTAGAAGAAACACAATAATCCAAGTTTGAAAATTGAAGAGAAAGATGGAAATGTTCAACTCTAATGTAAATTATCTGACTTGAAAAACTTATAATGCACACCTTAGTGATCAGACTTTTGAAAGGCGTGCATCCAAATATGAGAACCAGGGAATCAATGCAATATATATATATATATATATATATATATAACTAGTCTATATTGCACCACCTTGCATTGATAAAATTCTTTGGTAATCAAATCCTAGGTTAAATTTCTTAGATGATGTAACACCCCGCTTTTGGGGTGCTACCTAATTATAATCCAAGAAAAACCCTCATGTAGAGTCCCCCTAAAGTTTGGATTTCATACTGTTTAATGATTTTCACATAATCTTATACATCCATTAACACCATTATATATAATACTATGCACGCACACATTGTCCAGAATCGCAAGTTGCATTGTGATGGCAATTGATAACAACAATATACATATACATTAGACACATACTTTTCACTATTATGACATGCTAATGAAATTTTCTCATACATGTCTCATATCCATAAAGTTTGAATCTTTAAAAGTTCTAATTTATACACATTATACAAATGTTCAAAAATTTAGAGTTTTATCATCCGAATCCACCAAACCAGCATAAGGGTCACAACCTATTCCTAGTCATGAGCTTCAACATGATGTTGGGCTTCATCTTTTGACCTGTCAACTAAAAACTATGAATAAAATAGGGTGAGTTCAGTCAAACTCAATAAAGAGGTGAAGAGGTAAAATAGTAACATTGAAAACATTAGGAGATTATTATCAATCCAATATTCATGGAGTTGCATAACATGCAATGTCCATGCTCATGATGCACATACCTTCATAATCCAAACTCATATGCAGTTTCATTTTCAGATCTTTCTCATACTCAAGAAGAAGATAAAGAGCTTGAATGAATATCTATAAGAAATATCATGTTCTTTGGAGATTATGAAGATCATCCTTATGCAAGTCCAAAGGCTAGACTATCCAAGTTGCCATCTTTTAAGGCCGAAGACTAGGTGGAAGAAGCAACACTAGGAGCAACCCTCTTCTCCCTCGTCCAAAACTTTGGGTCCTCCAATGTGACCTTCAAGCTTAATGCCTATGCATGAATCCAAATGTTTCATAGCATCATAATCGGGCTCCACCACAATATCTTTGTTCTCACCTTTTCTCCCATCCATCTCATCCTTATTACACCCTTTCACCATTAGATTAAACTCTATTTGTGTTGAAATATATTTAAGTGTATTTCTATTTGTAACTTTATTTGTACTGAAATACAATGCAATGAATTTCCTTTTATGTTAATTCTGCGCATTTCATTATCATACATATTCTGACTTGGATGCTTTCCATTGTACCTTTTTGATGACAACAAAAGGAGGAGAATAAGTTGTCATTTATCAAAATGGGGAGAATAAGCTGTATGTTTAACATGTTCAAATAATAAGAAGGAGAGATATTATGTTTGTATGGGAAGAACATTATGTTATCTATGTGCTTGTATGATTAGAACCATGTGCACCCACTTAGAGGGAGGATGCATTAAGTTAGGGAGAGATATGCTATGTATGAGATATCTCTATTTAGTTCCCATTATGTTCATGTTTTACCTACTCAAAAGTTAATTCACTTAGATGTTTTGTCATCATGAAAAAAAGGAGAGATTATTGAACTAAACCTCTTTACTAAGCTTGATTTTGATGATGAACATATCCAACCAGCTAAGTTTTGATGATGAGTAAAAGCACATGAGTGAAAAATTAAGATATAAATTAATATTTCCAAGTATCCAGTAATGAATAATATATCAAGGAAACAACATAAATGGACAATGTATACAAGAACATATTAGAAGACAACATCTATTAGCTTATGAGGAAGAAAATGTAAATGCTCAAATAAGAAAGAATGACATTAAAACTTTGAAGAACAATGTCTAATATGTCTCAAAGCACTACCAAAATAACTCAGACAAGTGCCCAAACTCAAAAAGAAATAAGGCTTAAAAATGGATAAAATAGGCTATAAAAATGGAAAAAATAATCTAAGTTCTGGACTCAAGCAAAGAATCAAACACTGAAGAAGCAAGTTCTGATACCGTGTGACCAATCTCAGACATAGAATCAGTTCGAACATTGCTAAACAAGAAGGCAAGATGTTGGAAGTGTAAAGCCATTCTTAGACATAGAATCCAAAGGCAAATACTGTTAAAGACTTAAGAGAGAAACTAAGTGTGTCAAGAAGTCCAAGTCCAGAAATCCCAAGTGCTAAATTTTGGACATCATTATTGAAGAGGCATATCTGAAATATTAACTTTGGACATGGCCAACTCACTTTTGGACATAGCTAGAAGTTAGCCATGTGACCAAATGCAACTAGCACCATTCCAAGTTTGAAAATTTAACTTAGGACATGGCTATTCAACTCGGGACACGGTGATTCATTTTTTAGACATAGGAGAATGAAGTCTGTTGTAATCTAAGATCCAGTCCAAGTTTAAAAATATTAACTTTGGACATGACTATTCAATCCTAGACGCATTGGTTTACTTTCAGACATGGCCAAGCATAATCTGTTTCAAACTGAATGACTCAAGCGAGTCTGAGATCTTAATCCTGGACATGGAAACTAAACTTAGACATGGCTGAATAAACTTCAGACATGAAAACTTGCAAGAAAGTTACAATTGGGAGAAAATCCTATTGAATTACTCACATTTAAAGAACGTCATCTTCTCTAATGGGCAGAATTTGAATCCCATTATAAAAGAAGTAAAGGAAGGCTATTCCGAAAAGAAATAAACTTAGAGAAATTTTTTGAAGCAACAAAGAGCATTTACTTTCAGACATTAAAGTTTTCTTCCAACTCCACTGCACAAAAATGTCAATTTGCATTCAAAAGAACATTCTATACAATAGCTTAAAGGAGTTTTTTATTCTATATTTATTGCAATACATTTATTTCTTCTACATTTAATTATGTACAAACTCAGCAAGCAAGGGGCTTGTTGATCTTGTATAAGTTTGTTGGTAAGCTTTGAAAACTAACTTGTATATGTTTATTAGTAAGCTTTGAAAATCAACTTGTATAAGTTTGTTGGTGAACTTTGAAAACTAAATTATATAAGTTTGTTGGTGAGCTTTGAACTAACATGTGTAAGTTGTCGGTAAGCTTGTAAAATAAACCAATAAATGTTTAGCAGAACTTGAATGCAGCAAGAGAGGCTGACTTGAAGAGTGGACTAGGTACTGTGTTGGGCCGAACCATTATAAAACTACCTATGTAATTTGTGCTGCATGATTAATTTCTCTTTATTTTTAGCACTTTGGTTTTATAATTGGCCAAAACTTTAAAAGATAAATTCACCTCCTCTCTTGAGCTACATTAAATAGGGACCAATAATTGGTATCAGATCGGGCTTCAAACAATTAATCTTGATCACCAGTTTCTGATTGCTTAAAGTGGTCCTTATGGACAACACAATCCATAACACCACAATCGAAGGGCTGCTAACTACCAGACCCCCATTTTTTATGGTACAAATTATGGGTACTAAAAGATGCATATGTAAAACTTCTTGATAGCCATTAATTATAAGTAGTGGCAAATCATTGAAGATGACAAGGCTGTCATGAACACAAAAGACAAATATACTGTTGAAGACATTGTATTAGTAGAGAGAGATGTTAAAGCTATAAATAGTCTCTACTATGCATTATCACCTTTGAAGTTTGAAAAGATTTTTGCATATATCTTAACAAAGGAGATTTGAGATAAGCTAAAAGTTACACATGAGGGTACTAATCAGGTCAAAGAGGCCAAAATTGATATACTTGTGCACGACAATGAAACAATATAAAAAATGTTTGAAAGATTTCAAAAGATCACCAATTGTTGAGTGGTCTTTGAGTAAAATATGAGGAATCTAAAATGGTGAATAAGATCATGAGATCTTTGCCAAGGCAATGGATGGCAAAGGTTACAACAATCCAAGAGAAAAGAGACTTAGATGAGATGAAAGTTGAAGAGTTTCTGGGTTCACTTATGACCCATAAGATTCTAATAAAGTAGAAAGCTCCAAAAGAACCAAGAGGAAAGAAATCAATAGCACTAAGAGATAAATCAAGAGATGATTCACAAAGTGAAGCTTCAACGAGTGGAGCTGAAAGTGACGATGAATGGTAATGCTAAGCAAAAGATTCAAAACTATGTTCAAAAGGAAGACTAGCAGTAACTCCAGGAATTTCAAAAACAAAGATAAGAGAAAAGATGTTCCTACCTGCTACAATTGTGGTAACCCTAGCCACATGAGTTATGATTGCCAAGAGCTTGACAAGAGACTAGGGGAGCAACAAAACAAAAATCATAACTCATAGCATGAAAAGAAAAATAGATAAAACAATAACAAAAGCTTCAATAAGAAAAAGAAAGCATTTGTAATATGGAAAATGATTGAAAATATGCTATATGAAAGTGAAAGTGATAGTGAGGACGAACATGAAGAAAATTTTAATAGATTGTCACCTACAAAAGGAGATCAAGGAGAATACTGTTGGTTCCCTACAAGGTGGCTTAATCCAAGAGGGGAGGGGTGAATTAGGTTTATAAAAATTATTGCTTAACCCTTGTGAAATCAATTTCCCTTCTTTTCATGCTTATGTGCTATGAAATATGAGATGAATAGTAAAGCAATAAAACACACAAAGAGTAAAGCAATTAAACACACAAATAACAAGATTTTTATAGTGGTTCGGGCACCCTATCCCTACATCCACTCTTTCAAGAGCACACATTCTTTACGCCTTAGGTTCTACTATCTTACTATAGTATAAATACAATAGTAATTCCAGCACTTTTCTAGATTTCATCTGTAGGAGCCATATAAAGTGCTCTCATCACTCTTCTAGATTCCAGCTCCAGGGGGCATGACTCTGGTTTCATGAGCTAACCAAAAACTCTTCTTTTACATATATTTTGTGTACAATGATATGCCTTTGTCTAGGTTGATGAGTACATATAATTAAAGTAGAAATACAAATGATAAAATAGTTAACACATTACAGTGATTTCAAACTTTCTTGAGATAATGTTGATGTAGCCATGAAGCTCTTTAATCTTAGCAGCACTTAGAGTGAAACGCTTAAAGGACTTGAGTGAGTTTCTTATTGGTTGATTCGCCTTTGTCACTTAGAACCTTCAAGCTCCTTGATAATCTTTGGGAGGACTTGATCTTTAAGTAACTTTTTGTAATACACAAGATCTCCCTTAGATATATCGAAGAAGTAGGCCTTGAATGGATATAGAAAAATGAAACTCTTGAATGATATTTGAAGTTTAAAGTTCTTGGCCTAGGGATGCAAAGATTTGTATAAGGTTTCAAGCTCAATCCTTTTGCTTCTTCCACCCTTGAATTGTCCCTTAGCTTCCCCTTAAAATTAAGTTAAAAAATATGATCGTTAGAAGGAGTAGGAAGCAATTTTGAGGCCTGCAATGTTCAAATTTAGAATGTTGGAAGTCAGCAGGTAGTAGTGGCAGGTGGTTAGGATGATCGGCTGTGCGTCAGGCAATATGGCAAGTAGTATGTCCAAGTTGCTGTGATAATTTTTTGGGAAAACTCCCAAACACATCTTACTATCCACCTGCAATTGGCTGAGCCAAGTGACTGTGGCATAGTTGATATGGGTAGGTGGTAGATGAACTGGCAGGCAATTTCTATAGATGAAGTACATCATTTATAGATGGCAAGCGATATCTGTAGGTGGTTATGGCAAGTGGCTACGATCTTGCACTCAACATTTTTGCACTTTGTCATTTGAGAAACTTGGTCATTATTCATCATAAATCAAAAATACATTCATCCACATATAATTTGCATAAGTTAGAGCATGAATAAGTCATGTAAAGAATATCTTCTATGAAGCACACTTATTAAA
>JAYJMB010041801.1:0-17820 GCA_036873735.1 Pouteria campechiana
GTTCAACTGCTCTGGACTGCGCAGATGGGAGCTACTGCGCAGTTTGGAAAACTCTTTAACTGCGCGGGTAGTAGCCATACTCAACGGACAGCTTGATTGCACGGATAACCAGCATACCAAACAGACAACTCAAATTGCAATTCCTCCTGCGCAAGTGGAGACCATCTCAAGGCGCCGTCTAATGATGGCTAACAAAGCATGTAGATTGTGGTGCCGTGAGAGACGACAATGGTTTCCTTCAGCTCCGTTGATAATGGCTATATCGTAATGGGTTTTTTCCCTCCATTTCTTTCCTTCACAGCAATTACGAGGGTCAACTAATTCCACCATGAGATTTTCTTTAAGAGCAGCAAGATTTGCTTCTTTTTTTTTCTTTTTTTGACATTTGCTGAAATAAGGAAGAAGAAGATGGCATTCCAAAGACCTATGAACTAATCCAACGATCTGCTTTTACTTCACATGAATCGACTGTTTTTGTCCGGATTTCCAACCTTAGGCAAAGGTTCTTTTCAGTGATAAAACCTAAACAATAAATACACAATGCAAAAATTACAACAACAGTCTACTAGCACCGCAAGGGAAAAAATAAAATTATCAAATCAATTATAACAAGCGGAGAAGAAAAAGCCAGCACCAAAGAAATTTGGCACTGTTGAGTCTATCAAAAACTACAGTGCGACCAACTTGAGCTGTTTGTTCATTGAACCCAAGAAAGAGAAAAATCTTATTCCAGAAAAATTGGTTTTTAGCTGACATGACTTACTTTGGCATGCCAGTTATGGGATCAACATCTGACATAACTTACTTCGGCATGCCAGTTATGGGATCAATAAGACATTGGTCTTCTTCGGTTAGGACCATAGGACCTCCCCCAACTCTTGTACAGATGAAGTAACTGACATCACCTGCGTGCCTTCCAGCAGGAGCATTATCCTTGATTTCTGGAGGTAGCTGCAATGCCTCCACATCCTTCATTCCCCGTATACCAGCTTCCTGTAGTATTGATTTATCTCCTAGTATATAGCTGGAATAAAAAAGAAATTAACGGGCCAAAGCCCATTAAGGTCATGAGTAAAATATCAGGAGAATGGCTAAGAGATATTTAAATAACTCTTTTGGAACCACCTTCCCCCACCAACCCAGCAAATGCTGCTCATAAGGTCCAGTTTATCAATTAGGCCAGTGAGCCCACCACATTCAGAATGGACATACATGGCTCACATATTAGTCAGTGTGCACATGCAGCCCGACCAATGACTGGATTGGCAGCATAGACCTGAACACATCTTTCAAGTGCAACATCAATATCTTGGACTCCAAATCCTACATCTTTCTAAAATTTGCCATTTCTCTACCCCCATAGTTTGAGGAATAATCGATGGGAAAAAAAAAAGAAAGTAAAAGAGATGAAAAAGGGATATGATGTCAACCACTTAGGAAGTGATATCGGCTACAAAGTGCATAAAAACAAAATAGACAGGCTTCTTTGAATTAAAGATAGATTACAATCTAAGAAAGTAAATTAATTACGGGTAATTGAAGCATCAGTATGGAAACAAGAGAGAGCAGCTTTTGCCTTTCTTTTCCCACAAGGGTTCTTTTACCTTTCTTTTTCCTCAAACCAAACATAACATACCCTCAATGCAAAAGAAGCCAAGGACTCAAGAAAAAGCTCTTACATACCTACTCAACTGATTTTCTGGTGGAGGGAAGTAGAAAAGCAGTCTCTGAAGGAGATGTCCAGCAGCTTTTCTGTCATGGGCAAATAGAACTGCATTCGGCCCTGCATCAAAAGTGTATGCAACCTGGCACATATACAGTATTAGCAGTCACCAACTTATTACGACAATCTTGAAAGTGCTCAAAGCCAATACAGCAGATAATACATGGATACAACGATAAAGCACTCAGACAAGCTTCAGAAATCCAAAAATGATGTGGGGGTTCTACATTAATTTGTATCATAGATGAAAAGACCCAAGCCGAAGTCTAGATAACAGATAGTCAGCCACACACAAAAGTTTCAGGCTGCATGCATGCGAATTGTAACGCTCACAAAGTGTTCCTTTTTTGCAAGACAGTATATGTCACCACAAGTTACCATTGAAAGTCATTGCCACAAGACTGACAAGGAAGACAAGAAGGGTTATAATGGCACCAGTTCCATCTGTCACTGCCATTGGCCGACAAATCCAACAAGTCCAATTGTGTCTGACTCCAGATCAGAGGTCATCAAGGTTAGGGCCTTCAAATTAGATTGTCAGAAATGAAACAAGAAGCTAACCTCCTTTCATCCGAAGACATAATTGGACCAGATAACCTCTTCAATCCTCCTCCATCTTCAACCATCAAAGTGCTCTCCATGAGCCATTTCCAGGATCTTGCTTCAGTTCAACCACCCAACAACATTGGAAATCAATCAAGAAGCCATCTTCCTCCACTGCGGAGGCTCGTAACACCAAAAACTGCTCTCAGGTTGTAACACCTGAGGTGTTAAAAATAAGGAAACTTTTGCAAAATTTTTCTTGAATTATCATTGGAAGTCAAAACATATATAAATGTATTAAGTTTTAAAGGGGTTGTTATGATATTCCATGCATAGGATTATTATATACCGTTCTACTTGTTAATTTGAAAGGATAAATTGCTTATTTTAATACATCCATATTGATTATATTCATATGGGAAGAAAACTTTGAAGTTAATTTGTGATTAAGCACTAAAGTATATTAAACAGAAGTTGAATAGGAAAATGGTGTCACGTATATCCAATTTTCGGCATAGATAGAGGATGATTTAAAAAAAGTATTCAACACAAAAGTTATAGCTCTTTAAATTACTTTTACAGTTCATCAAGAATCATGTAATTTGGATATCTAATAAGAAAGTTGGAGTTAAAATGCTACAGTTGTCTCTAGAACTTCATATTGTATTGGAACAAAAGTATATAAATGTATTAAGTTTTGAAGGCGTTGTTATGATATTCCATGTATGGAATGATTATAGACCATTCTACTTGTTAATTTGAAAGGATAAATTGCTTATTTTAATGCATCCATATTGATTATATTCATGTGGAAAGAAAATTTTGAAGTTAATTTGTGATTAAGCACTAAATTATATTAAAAAGAAGTTGAATAGGAAAATAGTGTCACTTATATCCAATTTTCGGCACAGATAGAGGATGATTCAGAAAAACTGTTCAACACAAAAGTTATAGCTCTTTAAATTACCTTTACAGTTCATCAAGAATCATGTAATTTGGATATCTAACAAGAAAATTAGAGCTAAAAACTATAGTTGTCTCTAGAGCTTCATATTGTGTTGAAACAAAAGGCATCACTTTGAGGCCAAACGACTCACAATGGAGGCTAAATCAGAAAATGTGATCAATATAAAAGTTGTAAATCTTAAAATTATCTTTCTAACGCATCAAAAATGACATGATTTGGACATTGCATGAGGAAGCTATGGCCAAAATACCAAAATTGCTTTTGATAGGCAACAAGTTAATGTCATGGCACTGGAATCTAATGCCACGGCATTACTTCAAAAAATGAGTTTTTAAAAGGGGAACAAGTTAATGTCATGGCACTGGAATCCAATGCCGCGACATTAGATTTGATGGTGTATTGGAGCACCGAAAAATGGCCCTGTTAAAATGCTCCATCCCCTTCCTTCTGACCCATTCGAAGCCCCTTTCCTCTCTCACGCCCCAATCCTTGAAACCCTTGTTTCATACCCCATTTAGATGGGATTTTTGTTAGAAAAATCTTCCTTTTTATAGGTATGTACCATCTATGTCCAAAGTATCTTAAGATTTAGCCATTTGGACGGTGGAAGAAGATGGACACCCGTCTTTGCTACAATTTATGGAGGATGCATGAAAATTTGAGGCCGAATTCTTGTGCTAAGGAAGAAGCAACACCCAAAGTCGACAGTAAACCACTTTTTCCCACCCGATTTCATGATTTTAATTTGCTAAGGTTTCATACCCCAGCTTGTGAATAGTGATTTTGGGGAAATGGTATGAATTATGATTTGATTCATGGGGGAAACAATTAATTTTTTAATTATAATGTTTTTGGAGTGAATTGGACCTAAGGAAATTTAACTATGTTGTTGTTCATGAACTATGGAAAAAGAGGTTTTCTACATATAGTGTTTGGGTAGTGAATTAGTTGGATTAGAAGCCTAATTGACCTATCCTTAAGGTTAATTATATGTTGATTATGTTGTATAATGAGTGTATGTTATTGAAAGTGAAGTTCCCTTGTGACCCTTTGTTGACATGTGATGACTTAATGAATGCATATAACATATTTGATGAAATGCCTCAATGAGAAGAATGATGTGATTGGCTAATCTTATCGTAGCCTGTAATTGACTATGAATGAGGCATTAATACAGTGTAGTTAATGCATGAAATACATGATTAGAGAATGATTAAAACGGAATGTAAAGTAGATAGCCTTGTGATTAATGCTAGAGTATAGATAACCTTGTGAATAATGCCAGAGTATGGATATGCACTTGAAGGATATATAAAATTACTAATAGACTGATTGATAGTAACTAATAAGTGTGATTTATTGGTATGATATGAGTTAGTTAAAGCGGCCTTTGTAAATGAATGGAATTATTGTATGTGTGGGATCATTGAGTTAAATGAGAAGGCATGGAACTCAAGAAGTTGTAAGATGAGTCTTCATTATGAGGAAAGTAGGCATTTGCTTTTCTTCTGTTAATGAATTGCTGGATGGGGATATTAGTTATCCTGTTGTTTGTATGCAGGCATGAATGACTGGATAGGGATATTGGATATCCCATAAAATTGTGTTGTGATGTATGATTTAAATTGACAATAGTTTATGTTCCATAATCATTTTTGTAATTTTAGATGTACGAATGTATGGATTTATAGGGATAAAGAATATCTCTAGGGTTGCAAGGCCTGATGCTTATTGTATCATGGGTTACAAGGGCTGGTGTTTGTTGTATGATGTGAATATGTTGTTTATTGGGGATAAAGAATATCTTTAGATGCTTATGAGTGTATGAATGGATGCGGCATAATAAATATCCAAAGATTCTTTTGAAAGTTATATAGGTATGGATGTATGGGTTAGTGGAATAATAAGGATCCTCTGATTTGGTTTTAAATGAGTTTGTGGAATTGATGGGATAGAGTATATCCTATGACTATGATGACATATGTTATGTTATGTGAATGTGTATAGTGATGGAATGGGAAACATTCCATGCTAGCATCAATGGGCCGGGATATTGGTTTTTAATATAATCTTTGCCTTGATATATTGTGAGAAGCCAAGTGGACAAGGGTAGATGAATTTGCTTTCATATAATACGGGTATGGATGCACTATGAGATGCCTGAATGGCATAGTTATGACATGCCGTGCCTGAATAGCATAGGTATACGTTTTATGCCTGTACGGCATAGCTATGATATAGTGTATATGATATGATACGCCTGGATGGCGTAGACTTTGTATTGGCAAAATAAGGACTTTGTTCCCTTGTAATATAATGAAAGGACAATATAATTTCATAATGTATTTGTATGATGGTTGTTAAGATATTTTAAATTATGGATAAAAGAAATGTATTGACATGTCATAACAAATTATTGATGATATTGTGTATGGATTTGTTTGATCCCAGTAATGTGTATTGTCATCATGATTTGTTTCGGTCGGGCAACTGTGGATATGAGTTTATAATGTATGTCATTGTTTTATGTTATTGAAATTATAGTTTTATATAATAAATAATTGCACAGGTATTTAGCCTCATATTTTAGGCTCGGTTCTACAAGATTTTTGGCAGAATAGTTCCCTTAAAAATTGAAAAATTATAAGGAAATGGTGAAACATATAGGCTCCTAAGCGGAGTGTGACATAGATGTCTAAATCCTAGACCAACTACGCAAACGCCAGAATCTACACGTTCTCTATTTCCGACAACCCAAATGTCATCGAAATCTACCGTCCAAAGACTCAAAAGCTTCTAACCAAACCATTGTTCGCAATAACAAAAAATTTTTGAGAAATTTTTGCCAAATTTGTCATTTTTGCTAATTAGGCAAATATTTGGGGAGAATGATGAAGAACGCATTATAGACAACAAGACTAATACATAAGATTTATAGTTTATTTATTGTTAGATATTTTTAAAAATAATTTATTTGAGATTTTGGATATTATTTTTGGAATTTGATGCGTGTATCAAGTAATTAACATATAGATCAACTTGATGGATGATTCAAATTAGTGTTTTGCTCATTTCAATTAGGCTTTTACTTATCCTTAAATTATATTCGACAAGTTAGTTTGCGTTAATGTTTTCTTTTGCCTATTTTTCTGCTATAAAAAGGGTGTGTTATATTATGTTTCATATAACATCAATGAATTGAGAGAAGATTGCTTTCTGATCTCCCAAATTGCTTTCTGTTGGGATACCAGAAAATCAGGACAGTTTGCAGAAGAGGTGTCCCATTGAAATGATCAGACAGCAACACCGGCGAAGCTTTGAATTAGAAATTCAAAGATGCACCATCATTTGCATGGTTGCCTCCAACAATAGCCTGATGGAAAAACATTATCTGCATTTTTTCAGATGAGCAATTGACGTTGCCATTGGGCATTTCAAAGGGTGATTTCATTTTTCGGTTAAGAAGGCAGACCTGATCTGCCTACCAATTTTGACTCTGCTTACTGCTATTCATTGGGTTATAGTGTGGGCGCACTTCTCCAATCTGCAAAGACAAAATTTTTAACGTCTACATTTCAAGTAGCTGTCCAACCTGAATTATGAGCAGCTTAAATTGGCATGGAGGCATCACTCGAAATTTGATCTCCGAAACTGTTGATTCACAAGCAAGCGTGCGTCCTTGATTATGCTACCAGATAGCATAAGCAGAGACTGAATCAAATTTTTTTATGGCAACACAATGCTGCGCATGTAGGTAGCATGGAGAAACCCACAGGGCGTGTAGTCAAGCAAGGATGCCTGAACTCACTGCCAGGTTGCGTAGACAAGCTTCTTCAGAGGGTGCGTGGTCAACTTCTGCCTTCAGCTACGCACACAGGTGCATAACCAGGCTCCAATGATGAGTGTAGTCAGAAGCCTTATCTTTCCGTCTGGGTGCACAGTTGGGCTCTCCAGCAATGAGGGTAGTCAGACTTCTCCAAGAGGCAACATAGGTAGCATTGCTTAGAATAGAAGGCTCTCTCTCCATGTTGCAGAAGAAAAAGGCAACATTGCAGTAGGAAATTGGTTTATAAATGCGTGCTGCAACAAACAACCAAAAGGCAGCATGCAAGACTGCATTACAGGTAGCATAAGCAGCATAAAAACCGACCTACGCGCATAGACAAGCTTCCCTAAGCGGTGCGTAGTCAACTTCTGCCTGCAACTACGTGCATGGGTAGCATAATCAGGCTCTAATGATGTGTGTAGTCAAGCTCCATCTTTCCACCTAGGCTTGCAGTTGGACTCTTCAGCAATGAGCGTAGGTAGGCTTCCCCAGGAGGAAGCGTAGACAGCATGCAGAAATCAGTAGAGCAACATCATGAAGTTGGCAAGGGGAACCTGACTACGCTACCCACTGGTGTAGTTAAAGGGAAAAATCACTGAGCACACGCAAGCAATATGAAAAATTCACGGGCAGTGTAGCTGAAATTCAAACCACTCAAGAACATGCAACTCAACTAATCTGTTGCCAAAGGCATTTGCATACATTGAGATCAGTGTATTTAATATCGATATTATCGACAATATTATCGTCGATAATATTATTTTACCTCTCCATCAATAAAAAAGGTATGTAAAATCGATATTATTTGTTAATTACCATATTTATCAATAATTATCGATAATATCGGTGATTTTACTGATAATATCATCATTTTACCAATAAAAACTCTAATTTATCGATATAATTGCGATAAATTCATGATAATATCGTTGTTGGTGGGAATATTCTTCAACAAGAGTAGGTGTGCGTGTAGGGGGGGCATTTTCGACCACTGTTAGGTGCAAAAACCCTCCCCCGAACCCCATTTTTTCTCCTCCCCTTTCTGATTTCTACATTCTACCACAAAAAATGAAAGATTTATTATCGATTTTGTGGGAGAAAAACTCACTTTTCAAAATCAAATCTGCATTTTACGTAAACAGTGTCCGGACATTGTAAGTAAAAAATTCCATTTTTTCACAGTTTTTGATGTTTTTATGTTTCGAAATCATGTGTTCATGTTTGTATTGCATTAAAGTATTGATTACAACAGATTTGCACAACCAAATCTGTCAGATTTGGCAAATTGCGGATGAACACACGATTTGGGAAAAATCCCCAAATCATTTTATTCATCCCAAATTAGTAATTGTTTATGAATGAAAACACAAATTAAACATAATATTTGTTGAATGCAACAGATTTTCAGCAATTTTTTTTGGCAAAAATTATGAATTTTGGGGATAAGCTATAAAATTACATTTTTTTAAAAAAATCAATGTTTAGATTATGAATCATGCAATTTAGTTATCTATTTTAATTAAGGCTTTTCTAGAAACAGATTTTTCATTTTTATAATTTAGTATTAATTATGAATATTTTTTAAATTGTGAAAAATATAATTAATTCCTAAAATTTGTAAATATGATTTTTGAGTGGTTTTGAAAGTCTATAGTCTTTTTTAGACATTGTTGGAAGCGTACATTGTAAGGATTTACATTTCAAGTGTGTCAGCCTTTTGCCAGCCTATTTGCATTTCTCATGTGCACATTCATTATTTACATAATGGTGGCTTTTTTATCCAATTTTTTGCCCAAATTGTGTTTATATTTATCATAATTTACTATAAATTTTCACTAAAAATCTCTTAAATTTTCTCTATTTTTCTAAAGTTCTCAAAAAAAACAATAATATCTCCAATAAAAACAACAATATCTTTTTTCTGGACCACCGATAAATAGGTATTTATCAATAATACAAACACGGATTGAGATTTTAAATTACAAAAGTCTAGCGCCTGCCTTGCATGGAAAATAGGCATGGGGTTTACCCAATATATGCAACACAATCATTAAGATCCAAGCTGAATTCTGAGTCTGAAGTCTGAACATGCAAGCTATTGGAATATTTCCACGGAGATTCATAGAAGATTTCCAATCCTATACAAGAAATTCCTAGATGAAGCTGGAATTAAATCGAAAATTCAAAATATTGCCCAAAATCGAGATAATCATTATTATTATTTAAGTGTTTTGGAAACTTAAATGATATTTCCAATTATATCAAAATTATTAGAAAATGCATGCCAAAACACTTAAAATGAGCCAACTGGGTTGAAATCATGGTCAATAGAATACTCTTGATTTCGCTCCCAAGGAGCACAGTCAGAGGCAAAATTCCTAACTCCACTCCCAAGGAGCATAATCAGAAGCAAAATCCCCGACTCCACTCACAAAGAGCGCAGTCAAAGGCAAAATTCCTAACACTGCTCTCAAGGAGCGCAGTTAGAAGCAAAATTCCCGACTCCACTCCCAAGGAGTGCAGTCATAGACAAAATTCCTAACATCACTCCCAAGGAGCGCAGTCAGAGGCAAAATTCTTGATATTGCTCCCAAGGAACGTAGTCAAAGGCAAAATCCTTAACACCGCTCCCAAGGAGCACAGTCAAAGGCAAAATCCTTGACACCGCTCCCAAAGAGCGCAATCAAAGGCAAAATCCCTAACACCATTCCCAAGGAGCACAGTCAAAAGCAAAATCCCTGACACCGGTCCCAAGGAACGCAGTCAAAGGCAGAATCCCTAACTTTGCTCCCAAAGAGCACAATCAGACAATTTGCATTTTCCTCCCAAGGAGCATAGTTGGGAATTTTATAAGTTCCATCCAACTAGCATAGTTAGGAATTTTACAATCCACCCCCAAATAGCGGAATCAAGCCTTGGGAGCCTATAAATACCCTTCAATTGCTAATTTGAGATAGAGAATTTTCCTAGACTGAAGGCTTTGAGAACTCTTCACAAGGCAGGTGCCTCCCCTAACGCTAGTAAGGGTGTGCATGGGCTCGGGTTCAACCCAAGCCAACCCAAATTTGGATAGGGTTGGGCTGTAAATTTTTAAAAGAAAAAAAATCGGGTAGAGCCCACCTGAACCTAATTGAATAATGGCTTTGGTCTAGATCCAGGGTTTGGGTACCCGAACCGAAACCGGTCACTGTGGAAAAAAAAAAAAAAAAAACAGAATGAGTGTCTTGTCTCAAATGCGGGTGTGTCAGCATTTGCTATGCGTGAATATTATTGGGCACAAGAAGTTGAAGTAACATCTCTAGCATTTATTTACTGTACATCTTTTTGCATCATTCAATTGTAAGAAACTAGAAGTAGATGATGTGGACCTTTGGAAACTTAATTCATGTGGGAGATAGGATCGAATGTTAGGCATTCAGCTTCTAGGATTGTGTGAATCGGTCTTTGCATGTTGATGAGTTAGATTGGGAGAATTTCCTCTTTGTTTGGGATTGTTTGGGGTGAGTTTAAGGAATGCATTTTTAAACTGTAAGAGGACCTTATGTGGTTGGCAACATCTTGCAATACAATGGTGCATCTTATAAAAGCTGTAAAGTTTAAACCAACTTTAGCTGCATTACTAGATTGGTAAACAGCTAATGCATATATGGAGTTCTAAATGTTTGAACCCTTTATGTTTGGGTGTGTATTAAAAACACAAACTTGAACCAAACTCGAAGGGTTAAGGTAAGGTTTGAGCAAAGGTTCTAAAAGTAGGGTAGGGGTTAGCGTTAGAAACATATTTTATGCAGAGGATTAGGGTTGGGCAACTTCAAACCTGAACTGAACCCAGCTCATACACACCCCTAAACGCTAATGGCTTCTAGCCTACTGAATATTTCTCTTGGTGCTTGAGGGTATTCTGCCATGGCCCCACCATGGTACACACGTGGGTCCTACCTACGCAGTGGTAATAGTGGGTCCCATATAGACAATAGGAGGCTGCCAAATTAGGCCATTAAAACATACTTAAACCTGTCAAAACACTAATTAAACCCTGTAAATGGCAGAGCTACCTTGGAAACTACCCTATAAATCAAGGAGATGATGATATTGTCTTAAATTAATTAAGAATTGTCATTAGCACAAATCGATGTCATTAATGTTAATTATAATTAGGCTTAATTAACTCAAAGTGTAATTAGTCTTTAATTCATACAACCTGCCACTACAATCTCTCACAAGCTAATGGTAGAGATCGCTTGCTTTTGGTTTTTCACAAGATATTGAAAAACATCATTCATCTAACCACTCAAAAAGCCTAAGTCTAGAATCAAGTCATTGAATAATGACTCACTAAGTTAAACCTTAGCAAACATCACTCATCCAATCATCCAAAAGCCTAAGTTTAGAACCGGGTCACTGAGTCATGACTCACATAGTCAAACCTTAGCAAAATCACTTCAAATCAACCAAACTCAATTATCCTGGTCTCACTCTTCCTAAAGCTTCTCATGGGTAATTAAGAAAGCTGAGCTAAACTTGGTCAACTGGTCCTACTCTTCCTAAGCTTCTCATGGGTAATTGAAAGAGTTGAACTAAACTCAGCCATCCTAGTCACACTCTTCCTAAGCTTCTCTCATGGGGTGATTGAGAGAGCTGAGTTAAACCCAATTATCTTGGTCCCACTCTTCCCAAGTTTCTCATGGGTAATAGAGAGACATAAGCTAAACCCAATCAACCTAGCCCACTCTTCCTAAGCTTCTTATGGGTAATTGAGAGAGACAAGCAAAACCCAGTCTAACTGACCCACTCTTACTAAGCTTCTCATAGGCAATGTGAGAAAGCTAAGCTAAACCTAGGTTACCCATTTTCTTCTTGGCCTCTTTCGGGTCTAAACAAAATAGAGATTGTCCACTCCAAAGTCCTTCTGGGATATACCAATTAGGTCACAAACCACCTACTATCTTTATAATTTCTTATAGTTTAAACAATAGAAATCACTCAGTCTTAATTCCATCTAAGACATACCAATTGGATCAAAATACACATTCTTTAGGGTTGACCCAAAGTTTAGAAATCCAGTCTAAAGTCATGTCATCCTCTCCGCCCATTGGCTTGAGGCGATCCCTTAAATATCAAGCCATCGCAATGTGCTCGACGATCCTAAAAACAGCACACATTTATTTGAGTAAGTGTTTTACTTTTGGGTCTCTAAATGCATTGTACTTTTTCTTTTAATCAAAGGTTTTCTTCCATTATGAAAATGTAATTAGGACCACTTGTGGTATGGGATGTGAATATTCAATTTTCTGATACACACACAGCAAGTGTAATTAATTAAGGACATCAATAAAAAAATGAAAATTGTTTGATACATTCCAAATGACAAATTTTTTTGTTCCATTTTTGTTCCTCTTTTTGTACTTGTTATACTTTCTATTTTTATCTCACCTTCCCTAAATTCATCTATTTTTCTCCTATTCTCATCCCCTTGAGAGGATTCTTCCTCGTTTTTCTTATTTCTTCTCCATCACCATCCAGCCTACAAGCCATAGTCATGAAGAGAGTCAACAAATACCTCCATGGTATATGCATCATATTATTATCCAAAAATGCCCTGGCAAAAACATTAACCTGTTTTTTTTTTTTTTTTTTGGCTACCTTGACCTTCTTGATTCTAATATTTTCAAGTTTCCACTTATTTATACTAAATTTTTCTTTTATGCAAATTTGTCTTAGGGTCCATTTGGAAATGAGGAAAAGGGATGGGAAAAAAATGAATATGGAAAAGAGAGGGAATGGTGTGATGTGATAAGGGGTAATGATTATAAATAAAGTGAATAAAGACAAAATAGGTAAGCTTGTTAAATGAAAATATGGAAAATAATGACTAGAAATATAGGCAATAATGAAGCAAAATAGGCTTCTTAGGTAGTAAAAAGTCAATCATAATCAAAGGTGTGGAAAAAAGGGGATGGAAATGGGGGAAAAACTTTTCCAACTTTTTTACTCATTCCCCTCCTAAAAAAGGAAGAAATTTGCTTGCTCACAGCTCAAACATGTGGCACCTGGGTGAAAAAGGCATCAATGCTAAGTTCAGGAAACATTTTTTGACTAAAGACAGCATCCATGTAGCCCCGCAATTCATTGAGCAAGACAGCTTATCTAGGGGTCCATTGTAGGAAGGCCATTTCTCAAGAATCTCCAAAATAGGACAATTTGTCTCCAGCCAGCGTGAATTGAGAACAGCTAACATTCTGTGTTAAAAAGGATAAGTTCAATTCAGGGATAAGGTCCATCCATCATACAGTTCAGCCATCCATATGAATCGAAAAAGCTATTGATTGATATAGGTCAGAAAATGATGGGCCTCAAATATGAATGTTCTTGAGAGTGATAAGCAATTGAAAATTCCTAATTAGTATCCTAAGCTCATCTAAAAAGCATTGTGGCTGATCATAAACATTAAGCAAAAACTAAGAAAAAAAAAACAGTAGCAGAGTTTAGGGGGCCCAGGAAGTAAAAATATCATGCACTAGAGTGCACCTGGTCTAAAATAGCAAATACTGCATTTTATCCAAAATTTTCAAAAAATTGAAGTCCAAACCTATGTCTATGATCAACGGGGTTACCTGTCCCTAAAAGAATGCAGGCATTAGTAAGAGAGACTTGAGGACTCATGGCCAAACTCAGGATTAGACCGACAAAAAGCAGAATGGCAGAACAGCATTTCTTATCACCATTATGCAGGCCAGGTCCAGACTCCTAACCAATCGCGATCCAATACATTCTGCCAATGTGTTAAGATGCTCATAAGGAACATATCAAAACACCCAATCAACTACTTCAGGAGTTTCAAGCTCATGACACTTTCTCAATGCTTCTAAATCCTACAAGCTCAAGCCACCAACTGCACCACATCTAATGCACTAGCAAGAACAACTTTCAGCACATGAATGACATGATGTCAAATGACAAAAAACATTCTATTTAACGTATGATAGCCCCAGAACCTCCACTCCCTCAAAAGGAAAAAGAAAAGAAAAAACACAAGAAAAAAAGAAAAAACACAAGAAAAGAACATACAAAGACACAACAGAAGAATATCAAGAGACAAGGCATCTTGGCTAATAAAGCAGCCAAAACACTTCTCTTTGTACATGGACAAACAAATTGATTGATGTACAGGAAATAATTTGCTTAAATGAACAATATCCAAATTTCCAATTTACACATGCACATTTCTTGAAATATTATAACAGGTGAACCATTTCACTTGATGATCACATGGTAACTTACTATTGATTATACTGGCATCATTCTACAAGAAAACAACAAGAGGATCAACAAATTTCTTAAGGGAATAGATCATACCTGTTGCACTCCTTCAAATTGGTTCCATCTTTCCATGTAGCTTATTATCCTGAAATATAATTTCTTCAATGAGATTCAATTATAGTGCCATGCAGTGTTAAGCATCGCACCGTAGAAGCAGGAAAGCATCTGTAAACTAGGAGGAAACAGGAGCATGCCAAATGTGCCAACCAAAATTCAAAATGAGAACAATATCTAGTTAAGATGGACAGGGGCAACTAATGAGTAAATGTCTCATATCCAAAGTCACCAAAAAAGGCCCTCATATGTAATCAAGAATGGCTATCCAAATCTTGGGGCCAAATAGAGTGATATGCATTCAAAGAACGAGGACACTGAGCACCAAAAATATTGGCATACAACTGCCCAAATATGACAGTTAAGTTCAAAGGATGAAGAACATGCCTGCGGGATGTCTCATTCATGTAGAATATAGGAGGGCATGTATCCAAGCAGACAGCATGAAATTGATTACTGTCTGCACAAGTTAATGTAGCAAAAGTTGCAAAGTCACAGTTCCTAATGGCTTCTTCCATTTGAAGTATGCGTTTTGGGACCACCTCCTGTCACAAGATAAAACAAGAAAGATTCAGCATAAGATTCAATGCACATGAGAGTGACGGAGGGAGGGAGAGAACTCTCAGGTTACAATGCCAATCAAGTAGCTATCAAGTCATCAAGAAATAGCAAATTCAAACGAATTATTAGTAATGTATTAAATAACAGTAATAGTAGCCATAAGCCCAGCACCTTTGATGTTCCATAGCAGCATTTTTTGTGCCCTGTAACAGCTGTAACACTGGCTTTTTTCTCATGTTGGAAATGCTATTCAACTTTTGATTTGATTCAATGAAATGCCCTGAATGATGATTTTTAATATTTAACATCAAGCAAGAATGGTTAGATTTTTTGCCATAGATTTCGCTTAGGATAGGTATCAGGACGTAAAGACTGAAACACTTTAGAAAATCAGAGGACAAGTTGCCCTCTAACATGTATCGGTCCCAATCTGTACATTCACATGACAATCGTATCAACCTTTAAATAACCTTTGTTAATTGGTTGTTGAATCAGATAAACTCCCATAAAACTAAGGGATGACTCAACAAGATAGCAGATCAAACTTCCATGTGTCACAAGCTCTTACATAGGCAAGTTCTTATTGGTTACTACACACGAAGTGACAGCTCTTATATTATGTGCACAAAATATCAACCACACACATCCACTTTAAGCACTTCAGAACTGTGGATAATGCTTTGATGATGATATGCCATCATCATCATCATCGTGAACTGTTTCTCAATTAAATTAGATCAGTTGTATGACTCATGTCATGTCAATAATATATATCTACAGTTCTACACTTGATCATGTCCTCAATAACCATAAAACTTTTTCTTAGAACCCCCTTGTGTTCCCACTTAGGCCTGCTTTGTGCTATTTTTTGTCCATCATTTTGAACTTGGTTACTACCAACTACCAAGTTCTGTCATGTTATTACCAACTAAAAATAGCTCTGTGACGTATCCTTGTCCTATGGAAGTATCATTCTCCATTCAACATTTCACCCAATAAAGATTTGCAGGTCACGTAGTTACCCTACAGAGCTACCCTTTCAATTTATTTGGTACTAACGATCCCATGAAACTCATAAGTTTTTTCCCATTTAGCTTAATAACCACATGCACCATGTTTATTCATTCCCTTACTTTCATAAACTATTGATTCAATATATTCTAAGTGGCCAATTAAGAGTAGCTTTTTTAACTAACAAGCTTAACCAAATCCTCATTTCCACTCCTATTGTCATTAAGACCTCATCTGTTAATGCTTATCTTGGGTGCATGAATGTTAATCTTGAGTTCTCTTTTCTTATGATAAGCAAAAAGCAAAGAGTAGTTTTAGGTGCAATACATTTTTCATTTTTATGGTTTACCATAAAGCCAAAGGTCAAAAACTTTTGTAAAAGAAAAAAAAAGAAGAAGAATTGTTGTCCTGGGCTGGTTTCAAGTGAAGGATGATAAAGATTAAAAATGAGCCCCAGCATATGATGCAGAGCACATATAGATGCATGATCAATGAATACATTGAAGGTGAGCCACTTGGGACAAGATGGATGGCAATGAAAGATGCACTCTAAGCAATGCAGGCCACATTAAAGGTAAGTCATACACCATTGATGGTTCATGTATAAATAGCCATCGCATACTGCATGAATTGTTGGACTTATGATGATGAAGCCATAAGATGCACCCTATCCATCTAAGATAAGCACATATGAAGAACAATCCATGTACACAGCAGGCCTTACTTCTACAATAACATGAACGATAGCCATGAGCCATCAATCATAGACATGCATAATAGAAGAAATACATAAATGATGTGACTCTAGTGATAGTTACTTGGCTCTAAAGTTAGGTCTCAAATGATTGATATGGATGGTCCAAGTTGTACGCCAGGTGATAGGCTTTGCATGATGTATGGTTCATAATAGAGGTGAGCTTCACATAATGGGTAATAGATACTAAATAGAAGAAATATGGTTCAAAATTAGTTATGCACGATTGACGAATTATATATCATCAAAAGTCACTCTGATGTTACATGTTAGCAAACATGCTTATTGTACCATAAGCAGAAAAAGCATCAGAAACTTACCATCAGTATTCCGAACCAGACCCAAACTTAACATTCCTTGTATTTGATTTAAGTGTAGCTAATTTCTTAGATTCTAAATATATCCTCCATTTTTTATTTATACCTCTGTCTTTGCCCTTTGCTTACACAATGAACTTTAATTTCATGACTCATGGGTGCTTAATACTGCACAAATTGAACTATAATACCTAATTTCTACATAAAAATTCTAACAACAACCAATCCATGCTTTTGCACGAGCCTCGATTTAATCTCAGCAGTATTGGAGCAAACAAAGAAAAAAAAATGTATTATGGCAGATTACTCATACAAAATGGTGAAGTAATAATAGAACAATTACACATGAAATTAGTATAAGAACTTCCAGAACTAAATCAAACACTAGGATGAAATATAACACCTTGGCCCTATAATGTAAGAGAGGACTTGTCTGAACACTTTCACGCATTCCTGCAGTGCTACTTGTTTCCTTCTGCCGTAAACTTACCTGGAATTACAAATTACAAAATAGAATGCAGATTTAGTAAAATAGTTATTACAAGAAAAGATTAAAAAGTGAACTAGCTATACACGTCTTGAGAGATGACTAATGATACACGCATGCGCAAGTGCACACATACGTATAAATGTTTAATTAAAAGCTTTAGAATCACCTTAGCAATCAACCAATTTTCATGGGTCAAGATTTAGTCTTAAATGAACTAGGGTTGCAAACTAGGGTTCCCCTCAACCCTAACCCTA